>APFE030195877.1:61245-88901 GCA_000404065.3 Pinus taeda
GAGATGAGACGGAAAAATATGGACAACCAGAATGGTGATGCCTTGTCTGTACGAGGACGGTCCTAGAACAGAACAAAAATAAGTCATCAAGTGGGAGATCTAAATCTAGAGGGAGATCTAAATCTCCAGGAAAACCTACAAAGGTGGTGTGCTGGAAATGCGCAAAGGAAGGGCACTTCAGAAGGGAGTGTAAATCTAAAGCTCCTGATAAAGGAAAGGGATCTGATGATGCTCCTTCTGCAGAGGCGAAAACCACCTCAGATATAGGTGGGGATGTGTACTTGGCTTCTTCAAGTACACATGTAGATCATGAGGCATGGTTGATTGACTCAGGTGCATCCTTTCACTTCACTCCCCACAGAGAGTGGTTCTGCGAGTATGAGAAGTACGATGGTGGTGATGTCTTCTTAGGAGATGATAGGAAGGGTAGAACCATTGGTCACGGAAAAGTAAAGTTGAAGTTGAAAGGTATAAGGGTTAGAACCCTTTTGGGTGTTATGCATATTCATGCATTGGCTAGAAATCTGATTTCTGTAAGAAAGTTGGATGATGCAGGCGTAAAGACAGTGTTCGAGAAGGATACCTGCAAGATGGTTCGAGAAGCACTGGTATTGATGCGGGGAGTTCGGATTGGAACTCTGTAGAAGCTGCAAGGTAGCACTGTTGTTGACGGGTACAATAGTTCTATGGTTCCTGAAAATGGAGCAGAAAATCTAGTGGTCTCTGGAGAGAAGACCATGCTGTGGCATCAAAGGCTTGGACATATTTGAGAGAAGGGCCTTTGAATACTTCATGGTAAAGGTATGGTAGAAGGTATGAGTAATAGCTCTCTGGATTTTCATTTATGTGAAAATTGTGTATATGGGAAGCAGAATCGAGTGAGTTTCCCCTCTAGTGGTAAGAGGATGAAACAAATATTAGAGCTTGTGCACGGTGATGTGTTTGGACCTGTGAAGGTTCCATCACTGGGTAAGTCTGTGTACTATGTATCATTTATAGATGACTTCTCAAGGAATACATGGATATATTTCCTTAAGATGAAATCTAAAGTCTTTGATAGGTTTAAAGAATTTAAGGCTCTGGTGGAAAATCAGAGAGAGAAGAAGATAAAGGTGCTGAGGATAGATAATGGTGGAGAATTCTGTAGCTAGGAATTTGAAGAATTCTGTAAGAAGTGTGGTATAGCATGGCAGAAGACTACTCCATATACACCTCAGCAAAATGGAGTCGCAGAAAGAATGAACAAGACGTTGATGGAAAGGGCAAGAAGCATGCTCAGTGGTGCCGGGTTAGGACAGGAATTCTGGGCAGAGGCGGTGGATACTGCATGTTACTTGGTCAACAGGTCACCTTCATCAGCGTTGGAGGATAAGACTCCACAAGAAGTATGGACTGGTAAGAAACCCTCTCTTTCACATCTGAGGGTATTTGGATGTGTTGCATATGTACATGTTCCAAAGGAGCAATGAACCAAGTTGGATAGTAAATCTGAAAAGTGCATCTTTATTGGGTATAAGGATGGTTTAAAGGGTTATAAGCTTTGGAACCCAGTAACAAGGAAGGTTGTGTACAGTCGAGATGTGGTGTTCAGAGAGGTGAAAGATGTTATTAAACATGAAGTCCAACCAAAGGAACCTGTGAAGATAGAGTTTGAACTAAGGAGGAAGAATCAGACTATGTAGCAGAGGAGGAATCAGAAGATGAAGAGCCACAAACTCCGGCTGTGAGAAGATCAGCTCGAGAAAGAAGGCAGCCAAAAGGTATAGTCCATCTGCTTTCTGTTCAAACTTTGCTTTGTCTGTTACTGATGATGATCCCAAAACTGTGAAGGAAGTAGTGGATTCAGAGGATGGAAAACTCTGGAAAGAGGCCATGGTTGATGAAATGGCATCTTTACACAAAAATGAGGCTTGGGATCTGGTGGAGTTGCCAACTGGAAGAAAACCCATTGGCAGCAAATGGGTGTTCAAGAAGAAGACAAATGCAGAAGGAAGGTGGAGAAATACAAAGCTCGGTTGGTAGCAAAAGGTTATTCCCAGGTGCCGGGAATTGATTTTGGTGATATTTTTTCTCCTGTTGCCAAGGTAACTTCTATTAGATTACTTTTATCTGTTGCTGCTGCTTTTGATTTTGAGGTAGAATAGATGGATGTGAAGACAAAATTTCTTCATGGGATTTGGAAGAGGAAATCTACATGAAGCAACCTGAAGGCTTTGCGGTGAAGGGTAAGAAAGAACTGGTATGCAAGAAGAAGTCTCTGTATGGGTTAAAACAGTCACCAAGGATGTGGTATCAGAAATTTGATACATTTATACGGGGACTTGGCTTCACCAGAAGCAAAGCAGATCACTGTGTGTATTTTAAATTAATTGGTGACCGTGTTATTTATCTGGTCTTGTATGTGGATGATATGTTGTTTGTTGGAAATGACAAAGAAATTATCCAGGATTTGAAGACCCAATTGTCCTCCAAATTCGACATGAAAGATCTCGGTGTTGCGAACTATATTTTGGGCATGGAAATTAAAAGAGATCGGGCAAAGAGGAAGCTCTGGTTAAACCAGAGGAAGTATGTTGAGACAATACTGCAGAGGTTTAATATGTAGGATAGTAAACTGGTGAAGGCTCCTATTCCTGTACTTGTGAGGTTATCTGCTAAACAGTGTCCCAAGACACAAGAAGAGTTAGAGGACATGTCCCGTGTTCCATATGCAAGTGTAGTCGGTAGCTTGATGTATGCAATGGTCTGTACTAGACCAGATATTACACATGCAGTGGGAGTATTGAGTAGGTTTATGTCAAAACCAGGGAAGGAGCACTGGACAGCTGTGAAGTGGGTTTTCAGGTATTTGCGTGGCACTAGTGATTATGGTTTGTGCTACCAAGGAAGACCAGGATGGACAGAGTGTTGGATATTCGTGGCTTTGTTGATGCAGACTGGGCTGGAGATCTGGATCAGAGAAGATCTACAAGTGGGTATGTGTTTAACCTATTTGGAGGTGCAGTCAGTTGGATGAGTAAGAAACAATCTGTAGTGGCACTATCAACTACAGAGGCAGAATACATGGCAGCCACTCATGCAAGCAAGGAAGCAGTTTGGTTGCAGAGATTGTGTTCAAGTATGGGGTTAGTACAGGGAGCTATAAGGATAGACTGTGACAGCCAAAGTGCAATTTTCTTGGCAAAGAACCCTGCTTATCATTCAAAGACAAAGCACATTGATGTTCAGTATCACTTTGTGAGGGATATGATAGAAGACAAAAAGGTGTTGCTGGTAAAGGTGGACACTTTGAAGAATACTGCAGATGCATTGACAAAATCTGTTAGCTCTGAGAAGTTCTCTTGGTGTAGAGAAACAATGGGTGTTTCAGGGCTGGAAAAATGACTAAGCTCTCCTGTGGCCCCCTATGGAAAGAAAACAACAAGTGGGAGATTGTTGGGTTGTGTTATACTCTTTCCACATAGTTAACAGGGGGTTTGAAGGGTACCCGTAACCCCACTTTATGGGGTCCGGGGCAGTGCCCCGGAAAAATTTGGTTTTGGGCCCTATGTTAGGTTGGGCGGACCCACCTATGGTTTTGTGCATTATTTTTGCACATGTTTTTTGGATGCGATGGTTTTGGATGCGATGGTTTTCGGTACATGGTATTGGATGCTTTGGCATGTATAAATATGTATTGTAACATTGAAAGGAAAATAATGAAAAATCAAGCTGGTAGTCCCAGTTTTGGGACCCAGGGGAAAATCTCTGTGCATATGTGTTTTATGTGTTATGCTCTAGCATTTTTTTATTTTTCTTGTGATTTAGAATTCGTATGCAGGTAATATTTGTACGGGGTTAAAACCTACAATAGATCCACTTGGAAGTCATTACTAACTTTCTATTTGGTACCAGAACTATCTCCCACACATCATTATTCATGATGGACTGATACTCCTCCATCATGGCATCCACCCAAACCTGTTGGCCTATTGCCTCCTCATAACTGGAAGGCTCAAAATCAATGATGTGGCTCATTAATGCCATATAGCTCGAGAACCTTTGTGGTCGTTGTTTCTCCCTAAAAGTACCCATAGGAGTTGCATGCCCATCTACATCCTACAAAGTGTCACAAAGCTATGCCAATCTCTTCCTGGTCCTTGCAACATCTCTAGGTGGGTCCTCTGCATTTGCTAGAAAATTGACTCCTCCTGATAGTATGAAGGATAAAAAAATGGAGTAGAGGGATCTATCCTTGCATACTTTAGAGCCTCCTACTCCTCACTATAATCCACATATGAAACTCTCTATACCTCCTAAAGGATACCTCCTCATCAAAGGTAACATAACTACTAACCTCAATCTCACATTTTTCTAGAATGTAGATCTTGTAGGCCTTTGAAGTCTCGTTGTATCCCACAAAAGTACGCTTCTTCCCAAATGGTTATAAATGCTTCCTCTAAATGCTTCCTCTTCTCCTTGGGCAAATGGATATATAATAAACAACCAAATATATTCAAATGATTGAACTTTGGCTTCACTCCTATGAAATCCTCCTCAGGACTCTTGTTCTCCAATATCTGGTAATGACTCTTGTCTGAACATGAAATGTCATGTTGGATGCCTTTTACCATAATAACATGGGAAAATATTAATCATGAATCATCGACTTGACAAAATACACAATGGACTTGTTCTCTCTTTCCACAACCCCATTCCGTTGAGGGTTGTAAGGAACTATACGTTCCCTCCAGATCCCTTCCTCCTTGCAAAGATGACTGAAGTGCTTGGAAGTATGTTCTCCTCCATTATCTAACATCAAAACATTGATCTTATTCCTTGTTAATTCTCTACTCGAGCTCTGAATTCCTTGAACCTAATAAAGACCTCATCCTTGGTCTTCATGAAGTAGATCCGTGTCTTTTGGGAGAAATCACCAGTATGTCACATTATACAAGAATGCATCCAAAGATGATACTACCATTGGTCCACATACACCTGAATGCATTAGATCCAAGATCTCCTTGGACCTACTATCACTGCTTGGACTAGATCCCTTGGAATTCTTTCCAAGTGCACAATCCTTGCAAACACCCTCATGTTCTACTTATAGCTCTAGAAGACTTGTATCCATCATCCTCAATACTGACAAAGCCTTTTAATGCAGGTGAAAGAATATTTGATGCCATAACTCACATAAAATGATACTTTAATGTATCAATTCCTGGGTTGGACATCCTAACAATCTATACAATTCTCCCTCTTGAATACCAATCACTCCTTCCGAGTCTATGCTTTAGCCCTTAGGCCATACAAGAAGCTGAAAATCTATAATTTCAACTATGTAACTGCTATCATCCAACCTTGAAATAGAGAGCCGGTTCTTCTTCAATTATGGTACAAATAATACATCTATCATGTGTAGAGAATCTCCAGACTACAACTAAAATGATGTTTTCCCAACTCCTTTCAATGCAATGTTGAATCTTTCTCTGAAAAATCAGAGAGAGAATCTTGTGAACCTATTATGTTCCTAGAAGCACCACTATCCACCAGCCAAATATCACTACTATGTGTAATATTTCCTGCAATAATAGAGACAAAGTGATACTTCTTTTGAAGTCCATCTACAATCTCATCAGGTTTAGAGTATTTTGTCTTCCTTTGTGGTAGATGCTCATCATCATCATCAACATCTATGGTTGATGCATGTTTCTTTCCCTTCCTTTTTATTCTCAGGAAACTAGGAGGCATAGTGATCAAATGTATGACATTTCAAGCTTGATCTTTGAAAGATCCTTCTTCTTCTGATCTTGAACTGGAGTTGATCTTCCATCTGAATTCTTCTTGTCAAAGTTTCTTCTTCGATTTCCTTTCCTTGCATGAGCTGCAAGGGCTTTGGTTTCATCATCATGAGGTCTCTGCAATATGTTCTTTGATAAAAATCTGGCCTCCTCTTGAACACAATCAATCAAAATTTGATCGAACTTGAGTAGCTCAGCCCATGCACAAATTTTATATACAAATGGATCCCATGAAGAAGGAAATCCATTAAGAGTCAATGTAACAAATTCCACATCATCAATGGTATCATCAATGGCTCTAAGTTGATATGTCAATTGGGAGACTCACAGGAGGTAAATAGCAAATACGAAGTTGATGTCTTAAGGCCAATTTCCTGCTTGTGTTCTTACTCTCAAACAATCCCACCAAGGCATCATACATCTCTTGGAAATATTAAGCTAAACAACACATGGAATCAAATGGTCCTTTATGGAATCTATAAATATTATCTTATCCTTTGCTTCATTCTTCCTATGCTTGGATTTCTCCTCAATATCTTGTGGTTACGAGACATTTTCCTTAACATAATTTTGAATATCATTTTCATCCAAGACAAGGAGTATCCTCGTCTTTCAAGACTTGAAATTTGTAGCACCATCCAACCTGTCTTCAACGTCTCTAAGACTGGGCACGAACTTGACAAGAGATTTGATCTATACAATCTATTGAATACAGAAATCTAAGGCTTATTCAATGACTATTCTTCAAGAAAGCTCTGGTACCATGCTGAAATTCTATGGCAAGTGCAACAAAATACAATTTTAAGCTCCGATAATTACTTCATAATGATTTTCAACCAATATTTCTAATGCCACTGGTATCATTGAATAATTACACCCAAGAAAATCTCAACTGTAAATGTCCTAGAAACAATGAAGATCATACAAAGACAACCATGCACAATAAACACCAAATTTTACCCTAGGAAACCCAACCTTGGGGGAAAACCCAACAATATTTGCTCAAGGAGAAATTGTCTTTCAACAAGGTTTACAAATCGGAAATTTGTCTACAAACTTGTGCCAACATTACAATTCAAATACTAGTTGAACTCGGTAAAACCATTTCTTAGTAAATGTTGGTCAAACCAACGAAAGGTAAACTCTATGGTAAAACTCTGGCTTGGTCAAACTCAGCCATATGGTCAACCTGCACATGCAGCATGTGGTCAACTAAGGTTGCAGTCAATTCGCACATGCAAACAAATTTATGGTCAAACTCGGTAAAATAGTTCACACATGTGGCTGGTGAATTTGGTAAAAAACTCAATCAACTTAGCTGGTCAATGGTCAGGTCAAACTTGGACTTAGTCCTCATATGTGCGACCTGCAAAAAGAATGATAGAATGAGGAAGAGAGATGAAAGGATGATCTCCAACAACATATTTCTCCTTGATTGATTTGCCTCTCACATGGTCTTCGTTTTATATAGAGCTCTATTGTTGAGTGGAGAGCCATCAAGGGGCACCTCATCACAATAAACCCCTTCACTAATGGAACCTGCATTATGACTCAACATTAAACAAAAATTGTTCACGCATTATTAGGTAAAAAAACCCCAACCCATAAACAATTCAAACCCACCCTATAAACAATAGATCACTTCATCCTAGAGCAAGAAATGTGAGCATCATGGGCTAATCTCTGCTAACTAAATCAACATGGACCCATGGGAGAAAGACTACCCTTGGGCCATTCACCCTTAGCCAAAGTAGCAGGCCCCATGTGTGAATGTATCATTGCCCCACTAGTCAAATCGACATGACTCTATGGGAGAATGTCTTATTGATGCTGCAAAAACATCAACACCCTTGAAAATGAAGGTGTCTAAGGACTGTGAATTGAATTAGCCTATAGCTACGAGCATTCCCTTGATTATGCATATGCTACAAGACATTTAGGGGATAGGAGATTCCTAAAAGAATAATTCAGTTGTGAGAACTTGTGATGCCCGGGGACATAAGATTTGAAGAATGTTTATGGAAATGGTATAAATACTATGCTGACAATATATCAAGTTTATGACTAATGGTTGAGCGTAATGAGGAACAAGAATCTGAACCAAGGGGAGAAGAATAGTGTTGAAATAAGCCAAGAAGAGAAGGTAAAGTACAATAAGGAAAGGTAAGTAAGGAAAGATTGATGATAGAGCCAAGGACTAGGAAAAGACAGAGGAGTAGGACAGGTGGCTATGATCAATATTAAATTGCAAACCTAAGGGTGGCATGGTTGGGTGACAACCCCATTGAAGAGAGGCAGTTTAGCAGTTTGCCAACAAATTTTTGCTTAGGTGATCAATTGAGGAGACTTGAGTCTCTTGTAATTTGGTGCCTACAAATTTGGTAAATTAGTGATCAACTAGGGGATTGAAATCTCATGTAGGTTTGTGCCTACAAAAGTTGTAAGTTGGCGCTTACTTTGTAAGGAAGTTTACCAAATATTTACAATTTTTTTTTTTGCATAAGTGTTTCTTATACAAAGACATGTATTTCATGATTTACGTGCAACAAATATTTTAAAAGCTAAAAATTATTAACAGTAACGAAATACTGATTCACCCCCCCTCTTAGTATTTCTAGCATTTGGTATCAGAGTGGGTTCCTTTAGACACAACCTAACAATTGGAAGGTAGACCTCACAAAAACATAAGGTAAGGTCAAGGAAGTGAGCCTCCAATCCTATAGAAGAAGTTTCCCCCACAATCATGAATACAAAACTGTTAATGGTGACAAAAACAATAAAAAGGACCATCAGATCCAAAGGAAGGTCACACCATTGAAATAGATTTCAAAGAAGAATTGGAAGTTTCATCAGAAATAATGAACTAGTTTAGAAAAAGAATATGATGCTATACAAGGAATTGAACAAATTAAAGAAAAATAATTGTGATAATGATGAAACAAAAGAATGAAATGTTGATGGCATAATAAACCTTAAAATGGAACTTGTGGCTACACTATAAGAAATAAATAGGCTCATAAAATAAAAGAAAATGATTAAAGAGGAGATGCAAAACTTTGAAAAGAAGACTCATGATTTTGATGAAAAAAAGTTTGTCATTTTTGAGATTCCAGGAAGAAGAAGAAAAAAAGAAAGAAGAAACGTTGATAAGTCAACTAAAGGAAAAAGAAGAAAATTGTGAGAAATTTGAAGCAACAATTGTCTTATTAAGGAATGAAGTAGACAAGCTCAACAATAACTTGATTTTTTTTCAAATGTTGGATGTTATTCTCAGTAATCAAATATCACCGTATGAAAAAATATGTATTGGTTATGTAGGTGAGACTTCATATAAAGAGCCTACGTCACCAGAAAATAAAATTCTTCAAAGCCCCACTCTCAGTGAAAGAAAGGAAAGAAATAAGGATGAGTTTAGAAAAGCTACTATACCAAGAAGCTATGTTGATGCCCTCAAGAGGTCCCTACAAAATACAAACAACAATAAAATTAAAGATAAGGATCAACAAATATTAGAGTATTCTATAAAGAAAAACAACTTCAAAAAATTGCTTCATCAAGACAAGCCTTCTTACCCACGTATCAAACTCTATTTCTTGGTCATTGTTTTCCATAAACAAATTTTGGACATAAAGTAAGGGATTGTAGAGCATATGTCAAGAATTATTATGTAAGTGAAAGAGGCCCTTATTTGACCCCTAGAAGAAAAATTGTAGGCAAACAAATCAAATATCCTTATGGCTAAAACAACAAAAATCATTATTCATTCACTCCCCTATTCAAGTATAGTACAAAATGCTACAAATGCCACAATTTTGTGTAGATTTTCCCGTAGATTCACAATATCATGTAATTTATTAAAGAAAAAGATAATAATATACTTCTACTCTTTACAACGGAAGCCCATAAATGTCAATGAAACAGTAATCGACAAGATGAAGACAAATAAATGGCACATTACACAATAAATATCCGGGGAAAGACACAACTCAAAACCATACTATTTGTATTACATTAATCAGAAACCTAAGATGATAATACAATGCTAAGAACGATCCCAACACTCAGTATAATCAATCCTCAACTCGAAAACAAGCTCTTGGCCAACACATAGCCAATTCTGCAGCTATCGAAGTCTCGATTTCCTTGTGCAATTCCTATGGATAATTAGCCTATATTAATGGGAAACCAATGCATCCAAAACTATGAAATCCATTCTAGGTTCAGGTTCTGATTGCATACACCATCTGTAAAACTCAG
Organism: Pinus taeda; assembly: GCA_000404065.3. NCBI lineage: Eukaryota > Viridiplantae > Streptophyta > Pinopsida > Pinales > Pinaceae > Pinus > Pinus taeda. The sequence goes on from APFE030195877.1 coordinate 71,286, forward strand.
AAAATTATACAATCGATAGTACACTGTCCCTGCCCTCTAATCTCAACTGGGTCTTTCTCAGAATTAACATGTATGAGTTTTTGATGAGGGAATCTTCAGTTAACTGGAGTAGCACTAGTTAATGCATTAGTGCACCAACCAATTGTTAACTCACTATTAGTTCCTCAAATAATTTGGAACTAATTTAACTGAACTTAACTCAGTAAACTGAGCTATCTAATTACAACTCACAATTAACTCATCGTGAACCCCTAAAAGTTAGGGAGAACATATACATGACTTCCAAAAGACTTCCAACTCGAAATTCCTAAGATAACTAAGTCAACTTAACTTAGTTAACTATTACAAGTTGATATGAGAAAATAATTACAATTTTAATTCACAATTTAATTCAAGGACAAATTAAATTGGAATTTCTGGATTCTATTTTTAACATTCCTTCTTGTTATTTTCAACACTCATTCTCAACAAGAAAGGAATTCAACTCGTTCCCGATCCTAAACCTTTGGAATGTTTTTCATGAAACACTTCTCTCTAGTGTTGTTACTCCAGCAACTTCAGAAACAAAAAACATCCAACCTGAATTAGAATGATGCCTTTGTCATCAAAGTCTCTGATTGCTATTGCCTCTATCAACTGAAAACTTTGCGCTTCTATTGGCTCTGCCTTTCTGCATTGTTGTCAACCCTTCTCTGTGCTCTCCAGTATATGACTGCTCTAGCCTTTGTCACTTTGATCTCTAACTGCATCAATCCCACTAATTCCTCCTTCTACTATGTACTTTGGGCTCCCACAGCAAGGTATGATACATGAGATAAAACCTCTCAATGGAACCTGCCCAATTTAAGTCCTCTTGGGACTATCACTTCACATCACCCCACCTCACACCTGGAGGTATGGCTGCATGTGATCCTTCTACCAGTTTACTTGAAATAACCCTCTACTGGAGATCTCTGCATGAGTGGATGTCTTCACTCGGTCTCCTCTCATATTCTCTAGTTGTGGCTGCTCCAAAACTTCCTGAAGCTACTTCTGAGGCTTCTTCTGGGGCTGCATGTTGAGAGGTAATTTACTCTCCCTCTCAACCACCAAGTGTCTAACCTTTGCCTTTCTCCTCAAGGCTTTGCATGCAGCTTGAACCCTAAGATCATACCTATTCTTGACCCATGAACCGATCTGTTTCACCTGTCCCATAGTGATCTGTCTAAGGAAAACCTTTCCCTCATTGAAAACCACATAATAGCCATGGTTTTCCAATACCGTGACTGAAACAAGATTTTCTTTAGTCCTGGAACATACATCACATCTGTGATCCTGAGAGGGGAGCCAGACTCCCTCTGAAAGGTAACCACACTGATCCTAGGAGCTTTATACCTCTTGTCATCTCCAAACTCTATGCTCTGCTTGAGGTCTTTCTCCTCAAAATCACTAAAGAGATCTCTATTCCCCGTCATATGGAATGAGGCACTGCCATCAAGATACCACACCCCTCCCATGACAGTGCTGGCCATGCATGCAATGAGAGTGAAATCAAGTTCGAATTGTGAAGCTAGAGCTTCACTTGCTGCCACTACTATTGTCTCCTTCTCACTTTCTTTCTTCCGTGGGCAGTTCTTGGCATAGTGCCCGTGCTCGTGACAGTGGAAACAATTGACTTTTTTCAAGTCCATCTTCTTTCCACCCTCCTTGCCTTGGGACTTCTTTCCATTGGCATTCTTTGCCTTACTCGTGAAGGAAAAATCCTCTTCCACTTCCTTGGAAGAGGTCCCATCTCTGGTGTTCCTCCTACATCAAATCTGACCACAGTTGTTCCCAATTTGACAGCGTTTCCCGACCATTGACAGAGTCCTGATAACTATGCCAACTCTTTTGGAGTACTAGAAGAGTAAGAATCACCATATCATCCTCGACAAAAATGATTCCAACACTTCCATGCTCATCCCGACAATGAGTGAACTTGGTTAAGTAATTTGGAATTGAGTTTCCGCCTCCATCTTGATTTTTCGAAGTTTATCTTTCAGTTCCAACTTCCTGTGGTCATTACTATTCTAGAAAAGGTCCTTCAATGCTTTCCACATAGAATGTGGAGTTTCCTTCCCATGGAGACTTGAGACAATGTGGTCTTGAACTCCCTCAAGGATTATCGACCTCGCCCTTGCCACACAGTTCTTCCATTCAGCCAGATTCTGAGCATCTGATCCTGGTGGCTTAGGGAATGTCATGATCAATGAATTCCTTCAAGCCATTGTCTTCCAACACGACCTCCATCCTGTCCTTCTAGGCTATATAATTCGAGTTTCCATCCAAGGCATATTCGAGCCGCAAACCGTAGAACTCCATCTATCGATCCCGAAGTAGTATTGCAAATTCAAATTTAAGCTATAACCCAAAACTTAAAACTTCGAAATATCCTCTAGTATACTATTCTCAGCTCCGATACCATGTAGATTTTCCTGTAGATTCACAAGCTCATGCAATTTACTAAATCAAAAGGCAATAATCTACTTCTACTCTTTAAAATAGAAGCCCATAAAGATTGATGAAAACAATAATTAACAAGAGGAAGATAAATCAATGGCACATAACACAATAAATATCCGGGGAGAGCCACAACTCAAAACCCCACTATCTGTATTGCATTAGTCAGAAATCCAAGATGATAATACAATGCTTGTTCTCACAAGAACAATCCCAACACTCAATATAATCAATCCTCAACTCACAAGCAAGATCTTGGCCAATACTTAGCCAATTCTGCAGCTCTCCAGGTCCATATTTGCTTACGCAATTCTATGGCTGATTAGCCGATATTAATGGGAAACCAATGCATCCAAAACTGCACAATCCCTTCTAGGTTCAGTTCCTGATTGCATGCACCATCTGTACAACTCATAAAATTATACAACTGATAGTACATTGTTCCTACACTCTAGTCTCAACTGGGTCTTTCTCAAAATGAACATGCATGAGTTTTTGATGAGGGAATATTCAGTCAAATGGAGTAGCACTAGTTCATGCATTAGTGCACCAACTAACTATTAACTCACTATTAGTTCCTCAAATAGTTTGGAACTAATTTATCTGAACTTAACTAAGTAAATTGAATTATCTAATTACAACTCACATTTAACTCATCCTGGACCCCTAAAACTTAGGGAAAAGATATACATGACTTCCAAAAGACTTCCAACTCAAAATTCCTAAGTTAACTAAGTCAACTTAACTTAGTTAACTATTACAAATTACTATGAGAAAAGAATTACAATTTTAATTCGCAATTTAATTCAATGACAAATTAATTGGAATTTCTAGATTATACTTTTAACCTTTCTTGTTGCTATTTTCAACATTTTGGGCATATAGCACACGACTGAAAAAGCAACATGAGATGGTCACCTAAACAAATCAAGGAAGAAGATAGTTTTACCAAACATAAAGAAAAATACACCAAGGTGTGGAGAAGAAAATAAGAAGAGCCAAAGATGGATATGTATAATCAAGGCACAATTTAAATTTTTGATGAAAGCTTCTTCAAAGGTTGAATGCTCTAAGGTAGTTGAAGAAAGGGAAGTCTAGACTATGTAATATGATTGAATTCTTGACTACATAGTTATGACACAAATGTTATAGGTGAGTTTTCATGATGTGGATTGATTTTGTTCTCATGTACTAGAGTCTACGAAGAATATGTTTCATGGATATATCAAACTAGAAAACCTTTTGGCTAGTAGTGAACAAACAATTAGATTTATAACTTTAGTGTTAGCAAGATGTTTGAGGGAAACAATGATGAGATTCAAAGGTCTCTTGGTATTCTTGTTTTTACTGCACCAAAATGGTTATAAGGTTTAGCATATCATGGTAAAATTTCTAATGTGTTGGCATTGGATGTTGGGTTCTTATATCTTAATTGATGAATCCTTGCAAGACATATATGACAAGATTGTTCATGATCTACTTCTCCTTCCATGGATATGAAACTATGCAAAGTTACTTGAAGGCCTTCTTTGCAAACAGCCGAAGATAAGGATGAACTTATATGTTATCGCAAGACATCCTGTTAGGTCCCTATAATACTAGTGATTAGCCCATTACTATTGTAGTTGTATCCCTTATTAATATTGTTGTGCCCCTATTGTCCCCATATTGTTATTACTGTGCCCCATAGAATCCCTCTATTGTTATTTTTGTGCCTTTATATTATTATGTTTAGGTCGGCTGGGTTATATTGTGACTCCTTAGACTCTTATATATAGAAGGAGGTTTTGTCATTTGAATCATCAAAAAATCATTCATTTGTGTAATGTAAAGGAGGTTGCCCCCTCGAAGAGGCTGAATTCTAAGGTGTTGATCTATCTTTTCTATCTTTTTGTGAGTTGGTTTCATAACACATGTTGAGAAAGATTTCCTCAATATGAAAATCAACCATGGTCACATTGTGTCAAAGATTGTCTCATGGTCCAATGTCACATTGTGACAACCATGGTCAACCTTGGTCCAACGTCACATTCTAACAAAAATTGTCTCAATATGAAAATTAACCATGGTCAACCATCGTCAATCATGGTCAACCAGGGTCCAACGTCCCATTGTTAGAAAGATTCTCTCAATATGAAAATCGATCATGGTCAACCATGTTTAAAGATGCTCCAACAAAGTATTGTGAGAAATATTGTCTCAATATGAAAATCAACCATGGTCAACCATGTTTGTTTTAGGGTTTATAATATTTATCTTAGGGTTTACAATATTAATACGTTGGTTTTATTAGTGCCTTGGGTTTATTAATCTAAGGGTTTATCAATCCTTTTGGTTTATTTATCTAAGGGTTCATATTCCTAAGGTATAATATTATTGATAGGGTTTATAATCTTAACATCAATCATGGTCAACCACGGTCTATCACAGTCAATCATGGTCAATATGAAAATCAACCATGGTCAATCATGGTCCAACATCACATTGTGACAAATATTGTCTCAATATGAACATCAACCTTATGTGAACCATCGTCAACCATGATCAACCATGGTCAATGATGGTCAGCTATCATCAACCATTGTTAACCATGGCCCGCCGTCACATTTTAACAAAGATTGTCTCAATATGAAAATCAACCATGATCATCCATGGTCACATTGTGTCAGTCAACCATGGTCCACGATGGCCAAATGTCACATTCTGACAGAGATTGTCTCAATCTTAAAATCAAACATGGTCTACAATGGTCAATATGCAAATCAACCATGGTCAATCATGGTCAATCATGGTCAACCATGGGCCAATGTCACATTGTGACAAATGTTGTCTCAATATGAGCATCAACCATATGTGAACCATGGTTAACCGTGGTCAACCAAAGTTAATGATGGTCAACCATCATCAACCATTGTCAACCATGGTCGAATGTCGCATTTCGACAAAGATTGTCTCAATATGAAAATCAACCATGGTCAATAACCATGGTCACATTGTGTCAAATATTGTCTCATGGTCCAACATCACATTCTGACAACTATAGTCAACCTTGGTCCAATGTCACATTCTAACAAAGGTTGTCTCAATACAAAAATCAACCATTTTCAACCATCATTAATCATGGTCAACGAGGGTCCAATGTTGCATTGTGAGAAAGATTCTCTCAATATGAAAATCGATCATGGTCAACAATAGTCCAACAACACATTGTGACAAAGATTGTCTCAATATGAAAATCAACCATGGTCCATCGTGGTCAACCATGTTTGTTTGAGGCTTTATAATATTTATCCTAGGGTTTATATAGCTTGGGTTTACAATATTAATCCCCTGGGTTTATAGTTCCTTGGGTTTATAATATCAATCCCTTAGGTTAATCTAAGGTTTCATATTCCTAGGGTATAAAATATTCATATGGTTTATAATATTATTCCTAGGGTTTAATATAAATTCATTGGATTTATAATCCATTGGGTTTATAAAATAAATTCATTGGGTTTATTAATCCCTGAGGTTTATAATATGGAAAGAAATCATGGACAAACATTTTCTCAATATGGAAAGCAATCATGGTCAACCATGGCCAACCAAGGTCAAACATGGTCAGTCATGGTCAACCATGGTCAATCATGGTCCACATTGCTCAAGCATGATTGACCATGATCAATTATGGTCTACCATGGCCCTATGCCACATTGTGACAAATATTTTCCCAATATGAATATCTTACATGGTCAAACATGGTCAACCAAGGTCCAACGTCGTATTGTGAGAGATTTTTTCAATATGGAAATCAATCATGGTCAACCATGTTTAATAATGGTCATCCATGGTTAATACGCATGGTCACATTGTGACGAATATGTTGAAAATGGCAACAAGAAATGCTAAAAATAGCATTGCTATAAATTACAGTTAGGGTACCAGCATTGGACATAGCAACAAGGAATGAAAAATGGAAGTGTTAAAAATAGCATTGTTATAAATAGTATTTCGGGATAGATTCCTATTTTAGTTAGTCCCTGAACTAAAATAGAGAAGTAAAATTCGAATTTGATCTTAGCAGTTGTTTGTTTAATAATTAATTAATTCATCTTGAGTTAATTAGTTGGAGAAAATCAAACATGAAGTCTATGTGAAGACATGCAACAGTTTCTCCATTGATTGAGGAATTTATCCATCAATTAAAGAGATAAGGATGAGTTGTAATTTGAGTTGTAATTAGTTAGCTCAGTTAACAAAGTTAAGTCCAGTTAGATTAGTTCCAACAGTTTATGGAATTAATTGTGAGTTCAGTTAGTTAATGCTTGCATGCATGTAACTGTTGCTCTCTAGATAACTGAATATTCTCTCATAAATAACTCATGCATGTCAATTCAGTCAGAGACATAATTGAGATCAGAAGAAGGGACAGTGTACTATCAGTTGGAGGATTTTTCTTATATAGGAAACTCATCCAAGCAGAAGGAATTATCTCCTTTAGGATTGTGCAGTTAGATCAAAGGTTAGTGAGTGTGTGAAGAGGCCGATTCACACAGGGGACAGCACTGGACCCCAAGGAAAACTACGCAAGGAAATAGGAGGCTTGGAGGGCAAAGTAGAAGGTCTGTGAGAAGCCTTTGACTGTCTATGAGCAGCAGTTGGATTGCAGAGAGAGCAGGATAGCTTGTGAGCTAATTCTTTTTGGAATCTGAACATATTTCCACTTGTATGATAATACAGAGATTGGGGTTTTAGGTTGAGGCTTTCCCCAGGTTATTCTTTTGTGTTCATATGTGATTGATTTCTCATTCTCAGTTATATGTGTTCTAATTGATCATGCTCAAAATTGATAAAGCTTCCGTAAGTTTTGTTTGTAGAAGTAGATGTAGTATATTGCTTTAGTACATTGCATTATCAAGTGATCTACAGTGGGAAATTCTACATGGTATCAAAGTGAAGAAAAGTATACAAGAAGGGAGAAGTTCGAAGTTTGAGGTTCCTAAATATAGAAATCGAGCTCTTATCACATCTCAATTTCACCAATGGCGTTCAATGGTTTAAGACTCGAGTACGCCCTTGATGGCAACTCAAATTATATAGCCTGGAAGGATTGCATGGAATAAATATTAGAGGACAACGGTCTAAAGGACTTTATTGATCAAGAAGTCCCCAAGCCGGCAGCAGCTAATGCTACAGAATTGGTGGAATGGAAGAAATGTGTGGCTAGAGCAAGGCGAATCCTCTTGGAGGGAGTTCGAGACCACATTGTCTCGAGCCTCCATGGGAAGGAGACATCATTTTTGATGTGGAAAACATTGAAAGATATATATCAAAATAGCGGTGATCAGAGGAAGTTGGCACTGAAAGACAAGCTTCGGAATATCAAGTGTGAAAAGGGCGACACAATCTCTACATATCTAAACAAGCTCACTGCCTGCAAGGATGAGCTTGGAAGTGTAGGGATCATGGCAGCCAATGATGACATGGTGAGTCTTTCACTCCTCGGTCTTCCTAAGAGCTGGAATAGCTACCAAGACTCGGTTATGGAAGAGAAAAACTGCCAGATTGGGAACAACTTTGGTCAGATTTGATGCAGGAGGAGATAAGAAGAAGCACCAGAGATGGATCCTCATCAAAGCAAGATGATGAGGAAAATCTAGCCTTAGCGAGTTAGGCAAGGAAAGGGAAAGGGAAGGCATCCCATCCCAAATCCAATTCTTCCCATGGTGGGAAGAAGTTTGACAAATCTAAAGTGCAATGCTTTCATTGTCATGAAGTGGGCCATTTTGCTACAAATTGTCCACTGAAGAAATCCAAGATGGGATCCAAGGAAGGATCTGAAGGTGAGGCATTGACCTCACAATTCGATTTGGATTTCACCCTCTTCGCATGCATGGTTTCATCCATGGTGGGATGTGGTTGGTTTCTTGACAGTGGAGCTTCATTCCACATGACCGGCGATAAGAGTTTGTTCAGTACCTTAGAGGAGAAAGATCTCTAGATACTCATAGCGATGGGTAATGATGAAAAGTATAGTGTCTCAAGAGTAGGCAGAGTTGTTTTTAAGAGGGAGCATGGAGCTCGCATTACCTTGACCGATGTCAAGTATGTACCAGGATTGAGGAAAAATTTGGTGTCGATCGCAATGCTGGAAGAAAAAGGCTATGATGTAGTCTTCAGTAAGGGAAAGGATTTCCTTCGAAACATCACCACGAGACAGGTGAAGCAGATTGGTTCACAAGTCAAGAACTTGTATGCTCTTGAGGTTCAAGATGCATGCAAAGCCTTGAGGATCAAGGCAACTAATGGAGATTTGGTGGTTGAGAGGGAGAGTAAATTACCTCTCAACATGCAACACCAAAAGAAGTCTCAAACAATTGTGGAGGAGCTACAATTGGTGAAGCAACTTCAAGAGGTTGTGGAGCAACCACAACTAGAGAAGCCGAGAGGAGACCGAGTGGAGGCATCCACTCATGCAGAGACCTCCAGTAGGGGGAAATTTCAAGCCAAGTGGGCAGAGGGATCACATGCATCCATACCTCTAGGTCGGAGGTGGGGCAATGTGGAGTGACAGTCCCAAGAAGGCTGGAATAGGGGTAGGATCATTGAGTTACCCAACCTCTTTGATTAGACCTTGCTACGGGAGTCTCGACGAAGGGTAGCAGGATTGGCTGAGTGGGTAGAGACAGATGCAGATGGAGTGGCAGAGAGAGCTACAGTGCAGGAATCCCAAGACTGTGCAGAGCTAGCAGGCTGCAACAATACGAGAGGCACAGGAGTGTTGCATCAGTGCAGGATGGCACAGAGAGGTGTGCAACGGTGCGATATGCATGGAGTGTTGCAGCAGCTCAGAGGTCAAAGAGGGAGTATTTGTCAGTGGCAAATGGAGCTTCAGCATCAGAGGGTGTTTCTAGCCCAACAGAGAGGTTAGTTGGGAGATTTTTTGTTTCTGGAGTTGTTGGAGCAATAACACTTGGGAGAAGTGTTGATTGTAGAACATTCCAAAGGTTCAGGATCGGGTTCGAGTTGAATGTCTTTCTTGTTGAGAGGGAGTGTTGAAAATGGCAACAAGAAATGCTAAAAGTAGCATTGCTATAAATAGAAGTTCGGGTACCAGTGTTGGACATGCAACAAGGAATGAAAAATGTAAGTGCTAAAAGTAACATTGCTATAAATATTATTTCGGGATATATTCCTATTTTAGTTAGTCCCTGAACTAAAATAGAGAAGTAAAATTCGAATTTGATCTTAGTAGTTGTTTGATTAATAATTAATTAATTCATCTTGAGTTAATTAGTTGGAGAAAATCAAACATGAAGTCTGTGTGAATACATGCAACAGTTTCTCCATTGGTTGAGGAATTTATCCATCAGTTAAAGAGATAAGGATGAGTTGTAATTTGAGTTGTGATTAGTTAGCTCAATTAACTGAGTTAAGTCTAGTTAGATTAGTTCCAACAATTTGTGGAATTAATTGTGAGTTCAGTTAGTTAATGCTTGCATGCATGTAACTGCTACTCTCCAGATAACTTAATATTCTCTCATAAATAACTCATGCATGTTAGTTCAGTCAAAGACCCAGTTGAGATCAGAGGAAGGGACAATGTACTATCAGTTGGAGGATTTTTCCTATATAGGAAACTCATCCATGCAGAAGCAATTATCTCCTTCAGGATTGCGCAGTTAGATCAGAGGTTAGTGAGTGTGTGAAGAGGCCAATTCACACAGGTGGCAGCATTGGACCCCAAGGAAAACTGCGCAAGGAAATAGGAGGCTTGGAGGGTAGAGGAGAAGGTTTGTGAGAAGCCTTTGATTGTCTATGAGTAGCAGTTGGATTGCAAAGAGAGTAAGATATCTTGTGAGTTGATTCTTTTTGTAATCTAAACATATTTCCACTTGTATGATAATACAGAGATTGGGGTTTTAGGCTGAGGCTTTCCCAGGGTTATTCTTCTGTGTTCATGCGTGATTGATTTCTCATTCTCAGTTATATGGGTTCTAATTGATTGTGCTCAAAATTGAGAAAGCTTCCGAAAGTTTTGTTTGTAGAAGTAGATGTAGCATATTGCTTTAGTACATTGCATTCTCAGGGGATCTACAGTGGGAAATTCTACATAATATTGTATCATGGTCTAACATCACATTTCGACAATCATGGTCAACTATGGTCAACCATGGTCCAACATCGCATTGTCGCAAAGATTGTCTCAATATGAAAATCAACCATTGTCAAACATCGCATTGTACCAAAGGTTGTCTTAATATGAAAATAAATCATGGTCAACCATCGTCCAACATCGCATTATGACAAAGATTGTGTCAATATGAAAATCAATCGTGGTCAACCATGTTTATTTTAGGGTCTATAATATTTATCTTAGGTTTTATATACCTTGGGTTTATAATATTTATCCCTTAAAATTATTCCCTTGGGTTATCAATCATAGTCAACCATGGTCCAACATCACATTGTGACAAATATTTTCTCAATATGAAAAGAAACCAATGTCGCATTATGACAATGATTGTCTCAATATGAAAATCAGCCATGGTCAACCATGTTCCAACGTCGCATTGTGTCAAAGATTGTCTCAATATGAAAACCAATCATGATCAACCATGGTGACATTATAACAAAGATTGTCTCTTGGTCAAACATCACATTGTGACAACCATGCTCATCCATGGTCAACCATGGTTCAACATCGCATTGTGACAAACATTGTCTCAATATGAGAATCAATCATGGCCAACCATTGTTCAATGTCACATTGTGTGAAAAGTTGTCTCAATATGAAAATCAATCATGGTCAACCATAGTCCAACATCGCATTGTGACAAATATTGTGTCAATGTGAAAATCAAACATGGTCAACCTTGGTCAACCATGTTTATTTTAGGGTTTATAATATTTATCTTATGGTTTATATACCTTGGTTTTATACTATTTATCCATTGGGTTTAATATTATTCCCTTAAGTTTATAATCCCTTAGGTTTTTAGTATTTATCCCTTGGATTTATATTATTTATCTCAGGGTTTATCATTGACAACCATGGTAAATCATGGTCATCCATGGTTAATAAGCGTGGTCACATTGTGACAAAGATTGTATCATGGTCTGACATCACATTTCGACAACCATGGTTAACTATGGTCAACCATGGTCGAACGTCACATTGTGACAAATATTGTCTCAATATGAAAATAAACCATGGTCAACCATGGCCAACCATTGTCCAACGTCGCATTGTGCCAAAAGTTGTCTTAATATGAAAATCAATCATGGTCAACCATCATCCAATGTCGCATTGTGACAAAGATTGTGTCAATATGAAAATCAATCGTGATTAGCCATGTTTATTTTAGGGTTTATAATATTTATCTTAAGGTTTATATACCTTGGGTTTATAATATTTATCCCTTAAGAGTATTCTCTTGGGTTTATAATCCCTTGGGGTTTTAGTATTAATCTGTTGGGTTTATTATTTCCTTGGGTTTAATATTATTCCCTTGGGTTTATAATACCTTGGGGTTTTATAATTAATCCCTTGGGCTTATCATATCAATCCTGTGGGTTTAACAATCACGGTCATCCATGGTCCAACATCACATTGTGACAAATATTTTCTCAATATGGAAAGCAACCAATGTCGCATTGTGACAAGGATTGTCTCAATATGAAAATCAACCATGGTCAACCATGTTCTAGTGACGCATTGTCTCAATATGAAAATCAACCATGGTCAATCATGGTCAACCATGTTCAATAACCATGCTGACATTGTGACAAAGAATGTCTCTTGGTCCAACATCACATTGTGACAACCATGGTCATCCATGGTCAACCATGGTCCAACGTCGCATTGTGACAAACATTGTTTCAATATGAAAATCAACCATGGACAACCATTGTTCAACGTCGCATTGTGCCAGACGTTGGCTCAATATGAAAATCAATCATGGTCAACCATAGTCCAATGTCTCATTGTGACAAATATTGTGTCAATATGAAAATCCACTGTGGTCAACCATGGTCAAACATGTTTATTTTAGGGTTTATATACCTTGTGTTTATAATATTTATCCCTTGGGTTTAATATTATTCCCTTGAATTTATAATCCCTTGGGTTTTTAGTCGTAATACCTTGGGTTTATATTAATTATCTTAGGGTTTGTTTACCTTACATTTATAATATTAATCCCTTGGGTTTATAATATGTTGGGGTTTTAGAATTAATCCCTTTGGTTTATAATATCAATCCCTTGGGTTTATCAATCTAAGGTTTCATATTTGTTCAATTTATCAATCGCTTGGTCCAACTTCACATTCTAAAAACCATGGTTGTCCATGTTCAACCAAGGTCCAACGTCTCATTATGACAAATATTGTCTCGATATGAAAATCAACCATGGCCAACCATTGTCCAACATTGCATTGTGCCAAAGGTTGTCTTAATATGAAAATAAATCTTGGTCAACCATCATCCAACATCACATTGTGACAAAGGTTGTGTCAATATGAAAATCACCCAAGGTCAAACATGTTTATTTTGGGGTTTATAATATTTATTCTTGGGTTTGTATACCTTGGGTTTATAATATTTATCCCTTAGGTCATTAGGGGAAGTTTGAGGTCTAAAATGGGCCTCCTAAGAAAAATGTACAACCAAAATAAACTTTATAAGGACCAATAGGATTCAAGATGATGATGTCAACTATGGAGGATGATTCACCATTTTTGGAGTAAAAAAGTAAAAAGATTAAAAAATAATAAAATGATAAAACTACTTTCTCAACTCGTATTTTCAACTTATCTCCCTATGGTTTTACTCAAATTTTGAATGGATGCATAATTGTATTCCTTATCCAAGGAGTACTCATGTTGCATACTTTTGATGGACCCTACTACACGAAAAATGAAAAATACATGAAAAATGTGATTACAATCACGTTTTTACATGTATTTCTCATTTTTCATGTAGAGGGGTCCATCAAAAGTATGCAACATGGGTACTCCTTGGATGAGGAATAAAATTATGCATCCAATGTGTGTTTCTATTCGAAATTTGAGTAAACCCATAGGGAGATAAGTTGAAAATACGAGTTAAAAAAAATAGATTTTTCCCCTCTAAAATTTGATGATGTGATCAAGTCTTATTTTATAATTTCCTTAGGAGGCCCATTTTAGACCTCAAAAGTCCCCTAATGAATATTATTCCATTGGGATTATAATCCCTTGGGTTTTTAGTATTAATCTGTAAAGTTTATTATTCCTTTGGGTTTATAATATTTATATTAGGGTTTATATACCTTAGGTTTATAATATTAATGTCATAGGTTTAATATTATTCCCTTGGGTTTATAATACCTTTGGGTTTTAGAATTAATCCATTGGGTTTATAATATCAATTCCTTGGGTTTATCAATCTAAGGGTTCATATTCCTAGGGTATAATATTATTCATAAGGTTTATAATATCAATCCTAGTGTTTAATATAAATACCTAGGTTTATAATCATGGTCAACCATGCACAAGCATGGTCCATTGTAACATTGTGACAAATATTTTCTCAACATGAAAATCAACTATGCTCAACCATGGTCAAATGTCGCATTGTGACAAATATCATCTCTATATAGAAATCAACCATCGTAAAACATGGTCAACCATGTTTATTTTAGGATTATAATATTTATTTTAGGGTTTATATGCCTTAGGTTTATAATATTTGTCATTTGGATTTAATATTATTCCATTGGGATTTTATTATTAATCCCTTGGGTTTATAATATCAATCCCTTCTGTTTATTAATCTAAGGGTTCATATTTCTAGGGTATAATATTACTCAAAGGGTTTATAATATTAATCTTTGGGTTTAATATTAATCTTTAGGTCTATAATCATGGTCAACCATGGTCCAATGCCACATTGTTATAAATATTTTCTCAATATGAAAATAAACCATGGTCCTACGTCGCATTCTTACAAAGATTGTCTCCATATGAAAATCAAGCATGGTCAACCATGGTCCAATGTCGCATTGTGCCAAAGATTGTCTCAATTTGAAAATCAACCATGGCCAACCATTCTCCAATGTCATGTGGTGTCAAACGTTGTCTTACTATGAAAATCAATCATGGTCAACCATCATCCACCATCACATTGTGACAAAGATTGTGTAAATATGAAAATCACCTGTGGTAAACCATGTTTATTTTAGGGTTTATATACCTTGGGTTTATAATATTTATCCATTAGGTTTAATATTATTCCCTTGGGTTTATAATCCCTTTGGTTTTTAGTATTAATCTATTAAGTTTATTATTCCCTTGGGTTTATAATATTTAGGGTTTATAATATTAATCTTTGGGTTTAATATTAATCTTTGGGTTTATAATCATGGTCAACCATGGTCCAACGTCACATTGTTACAAAGATTTTCTCAATATGAAAATCAACCATGGCCCTGTGTCACTTGTTACAAAGATTGTCTTCATATGAAAATCAATCATGGTCAACCATGGTCCAATGTCGCATTGTGACAAAGATTCTTAATATGAAAATCAACCATGGTCAACCATGATCATTTTAAGGTTTATAATATTTGTCTTAGCATTTATACACCTTGAGTTTATAATATTGATCCCTTGGGTTTAATATTATTTCCTTGGGTTTATAATCCCTTGGATTTTTAGTATAAATCCATTTGGTTTATTATTTCCCTGGGTTTATAATATCAATCCCCTGGGTTTATTAGTCTAAAGGTTCATATTCGTAGGGTGTAATGTTATTCATGGAATTTTTAATATTAATATTTATAATAATTAATATAAATTATAAAAATAATTAATATTAAAACAATATTAAAAATTAATAATAACTATAATTTAATTATATTTATTATTATTAATAATGATTTAATTAATAATTAACTAATTATTTAAAATAATTAACAATATTTAATATGTATTTAATATATAATACAATTAATATATATATATTAATATTAGAGATATTAATATATTAGATTATAAATATATCATTATTAAGTTGATGCCTATGTTGTATATCAACCACATTTATTAATGTGGTTGTGCTAGTACATAATTAAAATGGATTTTCAAGAGTAATATTGTGTTAGTATAGTAGTTACACCAAATTGTTTTCCAAATTTAATGTGGATGGTACAATATGTTATAGTTGCAATATCCATAGCAAAAATTGAGAATTTGAATATTATGTATATATGATTGACGCGATACTTAGGTCATCATGGTGTTGCATTTTTGCAATTAGAAATGAATTCTACAATAGTTAACCATGTTCTCGATCTATGTGGGAAGTATTATATTGAGCATCCTATTGAATTAACTATAAATTTTATAGCCTAATATAGCCATATATTTTTCTTTTGTATGTTGACAACACTCGTCCAATTTCCCTATTTAAGGAATTTACTAAATTATTCTCTTTGAAATGGAGACAAGTAGTTGAGTATTCTATAGAATACATAGATTTATTTGCATTCAATGCTTTGTCCTTTTGTGTAACATTAAGAAGATTAGTTGTACTAGGTGGCACTCAAAGATGGACAAATGAAGGTCCATTCATGTTATCTTTTTCTTATCCTAGAAGTTTAAAAACTAGTTGCGATCTCTCTAGGTTCCTACAAAATTTAGGAGTAAGATGAATTGTAATGGTACTTTGTTTCAAGATCACTGACACCTATATTTTTGTTGGCATTATGATACATTTGTTGTCCTTGATGGCAACCCACACATCTCCGATGATAAATTATAGTACAGCAATGTTATTTTCTGGTTCTACAGGTGCACAGATCAAAAGATGCGGTATTCGACAGGTTGCGCAGGAGAACCGTTGAAAAGGTGCGGATATGTTCGCAGGTCTCCCGCACAAAAGGTGCGAACCTAAAATGCACGGACTTTCATGCAGAGAAAAACGCGAATCTTATGTTTGGTCCATGGTATTTTGTCTGACGTTTTTGATCCTATGATTTTGGTTTGTGGTTTTGGCATCTAAAATATTGAACCCGGGTTTTGGATCCCTTGCATTGGTTTTCTATGGTTTTGATCCATGGTTTAAGTAAGGGCTTGCCTATAAAAAGCAAAGGAGATCATTTGGCTAGGTACTTGAAAATTGAATATCTTAAGATCTAAAATTTTGGGTGTTCGGTTTGAAAAGCTAGATCTAGATAAAAGAGAAATCTATAAATTGTAAGGCGGATCTATTGATAGGTCGTGATCTCTTTGGCGCATGTTCAGATCTATGGATCTAACAGTTTGTGGCACATTGGAGGACTGAGAATTTGGCTCTATACAGAGATCCGCGGGTGATCCAAAGCTCAGATGCAGAGGAACGCAGCACAGCAGAAGGCACAGGTGCAGAGGAATGCAGCGCAGCAGAAGGCGCAGGTGCGGAGGAATGCAGCGTAGCAGAAGGCGCGGGTGCGGAGGAACGTAGCGCAGCAGAAGGTACAGGTGCGGAGGAGCGCAGTTGAATCAGCGGAGCAGGTGCGGAGCTGCACAGTCTCTTCACGGAAGAAGTGCGGATATCCGCAGGTTTCCTTCGGTGAAGTTGCAGACCTTTTTCTTGAAATATATTTTAACTGTATTTTACCTATTTCTGCAAAGATCTGGGTTTAAATTGGTGGCTGGTTACTGGTGATATTTTCTAGTTACTACATTCTGAGAAGTCAATTGTTTAAAGGAGATTGGGTGATGCACATGTACTTGATGTTTTTGGATCCAGTTTCAAAATTTATGAAACGTGGTCCCTGGAAGAAAGAGAAGGTAGTAGTCTTCTATAGGTCAGCACCTATGTACTAGCATCTTAGCTAGTACAAGAGCTAAGGGGGTTGTAGATCCCTTCCAGGAGAAGCTGGAAAATGAGAGAGGGTTGTAGCTCTCTACAAGTTGCAGCCTGCGTACTGGCAAAGGACTGCGCCAGTACAAAATCATTGTAAAAGAAGTTTCTAATTGAAAGAAGATAGAGACATATTGCAGCAGGTGATTTTCACCCACATTGGGTTTCCACCTTATATCTGGTGTTCTTTGGTGTGATTATCTGTTTTTCCTGTTCTTGCTCATTATTATATGGTACTGACATACAAACTAATGATCAATATCTGAAGA
>APFE030195878.1:7742-18608 GCA_000404065.3 Pinus taeda
ATTCGCCCACTAAAAATTTAAAACCCCTTAATTTCGCCAAAGGGCGAACATTCGCCCCTAAAATTTTCTATGGTCTCTAGTTCGTGACCATATCTAGAGGAGGGAAATAAGATCGTTTATCCCTATACCTTGGTTCTTAGGCTCAAGCGCCATGGACAATTCCTCAAAGCTCCACATCTAACATCTTTTGGTTATAAATGTGCTCTATGGGTGCTATGAGTACCATGACTAGGTTATTTATGCACTAAGAACATGTTTAAATGTCTAAACAAGTTCATGGGAGACGAATAATGGGCCTTATACCTTAAGGGATTCTTTTCAATCTCAAACACCATGAAAAAAACATAATACCCATGGAGCTTCTAAGGCTATAATGATGAACATGTTCTTAAACAACCTCATGAGATCCTTGTATGACATCTTTGGGTTATTGGAGAGATATGGATGCCATGAACCATAAAACATGCCTTGAATGAGAATGTGTGTTGGGCCCACCCGATGAACCATTCTTAGGTCCGTGGTTGGGGTTCTTTAACATCTAAGTAGGACATGGCTGCCTTAGGTAGCTTTTATTTACTATAAATATGTTGTAAGATCTAAATATGGTTAGTGGAAAACAAGGGAATTAAGCCATAAATGAGCCTTCTAGAGCTTAAGTTCTATGGTTAGGAGAGGAAAAAATTTCTTCCTTAGGCTATAAAAACCACTTCTTCATCTCAATTATAATGAAAAACACTTGTAAGCTAGAACACCAATAATATCTAGGGAAGTTTTGGGATCAATGTTGGATATAGATGCCAATAGGAGTTTTTGTGCATCGAGGATTTGTTGCAAGACTATGAACATGGTAAAGGAAAAACTTCCATAAGATATTATTGAATCTTCTTGGGATCAAGAGCTTTAGATGATTCATAGAACCAACACATCAATCTTTGATATGGGTTTTTGGTAGGCCTTTGAGCGGAATATGGGTGCCATGAATAGGTTTTATGCAATGGAAATGGATTTGGATGCCTAAACATGATTAAGTGGGTAAAAAAGGGTCTTGACCCATAATTGAACCATGTGAAGCTCCGATATTATGAATATACCCTACACATAATGACACAAGATGTCACTAAGGGGTCTTTGCCCTAAGAGTTGGATATGGGTGGCACTAAGATGTTTCATGCATTATGGTTGGGTATTGATGCTTTGAACATATATTTGGTATAGAAGAAAAACTCACAAACTTGATATTAGTCAAGGGAGGGAAATAACAACCTCATTCCATAAATAACCACTACATGAGAGCCCAGATGGTTTGTGGGTACTTATCGTCATCAAACATTGAAAATAATTGTCTTCAAATGTTATTGAAGCTTGTCATGATCAAGAGCCTTGAACAAATACTCAAATGAACAAACATGAACTTTGTACGATTTCTTTGGCCTCTTAGTAGGATACATGTACCATGGGTTTGTTTGGGCATCTGAAATGTGGGTCAAGGAATAAACATGGTGAAGGGGTAAGCAATGAAATGAATCCCTAATTGAAACTTCTCAAACATAAGCACCATGAACAACACCAATAAGCAATGACAAATGCCCTCTCTAAGGGGTTTTGCACATGTAAGTTGAATATTGGTGGAATTATTTTGTCTTAGGTATCATAGATGAATCTTAGGTTCATGCCATATTTGAGGGAGGGAAAGAAGAGACTTTAGCCCTAAATTTTCTTCTCATGCTAAAGGGTGAATCCATAAATATATGAACAACTTTTTAGTGAAATGTGGGAATGAAAAATTGATGTTTCACATTTTTCTTTTTTTTAAATTGAAACCTTCAAACTCATATATTTGAATGAATACGTAATCCTTAATATTTAAATAAAAACAATTGAAAACATATTATTTTTTTGAAGTGAACAAATTAAAGACAGATTTTTGTTACCAAAATTGCATTTCACCTTTTACCTAAAATGTAAAACCGATAACACTCCTCTTTTGAATAAGAAAACATCTATAGAGTGCACACATATATTTTTAAATGTTTTATTTGTGTAGTTTTAGAGATATCCTTTTGTCTTTGCGGGGCTTGACTATTCGATAAAATTATATGTATAAGTTTTAGAATGATAAAAATGAGAAAATGAGAAAGTTTTGTCATTGGATAGAGAATCCAATGATTAATATATATGCATCAAGTCCACCACTTTCCATAGAAGAGATGAAAGAATTTCACCCATTGAAAAAGATGAAGTTCCATGAAAACTCACAAAAATGGCAAAGGATTATTAATTTTGAAGCCCTTTATCGATGTTTAAGTCTCAATCACATTTTTTTAAATTCCTTAAAAGCTCTCAACTGTGGTATTTTAAAACCCTTAATCAAGGTTATTTTCAAATATATAATTTTTTTTAGTTTAAAAGTCTTGATTGATGTTTTAAGCCCTCGATTAAAGTTTCAAAACTTTTTCAAGGGTTAAAAACTTGATTAAGATAAAATCTTGATTGAGGGTCCACGTAAGCCATTTTCATGTGCATGGCTTGCCAAAAAGTGGGATTGATATTCCTAAGTTCACAGTGAAGTGCCATGGAAATCCTCAAACATGTAGATTAGATCTTTGTTGGTTATCATTTGCTTCGAAGGGTGATGTGGGTACCATTAGCAAGTTGGTCACCAAGAATGCATCTAGATATATAACCAAGAATTGTGAGAAACAAGAACAACCTTATGCTCTAAATGATTCTTATCTCCATTGCTACAAAAAACACCTAAAATCCACCAAATATTGCATACCATGTGCACATTTTCAATATGAGTTATTTACCAAGGGACACTATGTGTTTTCGATGATATTAATGGGTCTTTCCATCTTGATAATGGTTAATAAAGTATAATAAGGGCCTTTGGTGTTTAACAAAGGCTATTAGGCTTGAGCATGGTGAAATATGCATTGACACACCACATAGGACCTTTCTATGGGATGCTTTCTCTCTAAGTGAGATATGGTTGTCATTATTTGGTTTTGGGAATCAATGTTGGATCTAAAAGCCTAGACCATGGTCAAAAATGAATACAAGGTCCTTATGTGGGAAAATAAACCTTCTAGGTTGTAAGTATTATTAACATGGTATTCAACCATGACACATGTCCTCTCTATAGAGTCTCTAACACCCATGTAGTATTCCTTTTGTCATTAGGCATAGAAGGGATGGGCCTAAGCTCTTGACTATGCCTAGGAGAGAAAAGTAGGTCCTAATGCTAAAGTTTTGTGTTTGAAACATAAGTCCTAATAATAAAGGAAAGGAAGACTCACATAGTTATGAATTTAAGTAATAAAACACATGAGTATTACGATTAATGCATGTGCATTCTTGTATATTCCAAAAATGGTGGGCTTGCCTCTTTTCCTATATATGTTAGATGAGTCAGCTACTTTGTTTTTAGCTTCAAATTAACAAACCTTGTTGTTCAATCTGCATAATAAAAAACAAATCCATTTTTTAACACCCTATTCTTATCGCTATTTTCAACCATATATTTTAGATATAATCTACATGTTCATCAATGATGAAATTGTGCACTAATTAAATATTTGTATGAAGATACACGATATTTGGTCATTTCAATACAAAATACATGAGCATATAGAATAAAAATTAACATATCACAAATAGAAGAATGCAATTTTTTAATTTATCAAATTTCCATAAATGAAAGTGATATATATTCCAAAAACCAAACTACATTTCATTTCATATCCTAATAAGTTGTGCAAGTACACATAATAAATCCTAGTCAATAGATTGTTTTTTTTTCTAGATTTCCATTACAACTAAACTGTCATGACGGGGAAGCATTAACTTGCATCATGCCAACCAAATACATAAAATGACATAAGAGATCATAGCACTGTAAACAATGTATTACAAATATGAGTTCAAAAGTTAATTCTAGAAGAGGACTTGTTCAAGTTTAATGCACAAAGTCCAAGTGGAGGCATTAGAGAATTTTTTAGTTTTAAAATGGGCCTCAAAACAAAAATGTACAACCAAAATCAAATGTATAAGAACTAATATGATTCAAGATGATGATGATGTCAATCATGAGGGATGATTCACCATTTTTGGAGTAAAAAAGTAAAAAAATTAAAGAATAAAAAAAAACACTTTTTCAACTCGTATTTTCAACTTATCTCCTACGATTTTACTCAAATTTAAAGCCAGATCACTCAATGGATGTGAAATTTAATTCCTCTTCTAAGGAGTACCTATGTCGCATACTTTTGATGGACCATGCTATACGAAAAATGAGAAATACATGACAAACACTATTGCAATCACACTTTTTCATGTATTTCTCATTTTTCATATAGTAGGGTCCATCAAAAGTATGCAACATGGGCATTCTTTGGATGAAGAATTAAATTCCACATCTAATGAGTGCTTCCGCTGGAAATTTTAGTAAAACCGTATGGAGATAAGTTGAAAATACGAGTTGAAAAAGTAGTTTTTTTCCCCTCTAAAATTTGATGATATAATATAATCTTATTTTATTATTTCCACTATTATTATATTAATATTGTTTAATAGGCCCATTTTAAACCTCAAAATTTCTCTAATGCTTGAGAGATAAGTTATGGAAATATGCCAAACTTGTTTAGATTTAAAGGTCGAAATGCTTATATCAATGCCCTATAGTCCCGACTCCCTTTCTCATTTCAAGAGAAGCAACAAGGCCTTATTGACCCTATAACAAAATGGAAAATAATTTTTTCTTTGTATGATATTACAAACACTAATTTAATATGATTTTTTTAAATTAGATTAGCATTTACTATGTAGAAGTTTCACAAAAGAAGCATATCCTTCTTGTCGCCAACTAGAGATCATTTGAAATTTATTTTGGAATTATCATTATGCTTATTGGTATTGCAATTTTATTTAAAACAAGTTGAAATACACTTTCCTGAGTAAGATCCACTAGAAAGGAACTCTATTAGGGAATGAGGATTCCATTGAAGTGAAATATAATAACATAATATACTTCCCTGATGGAAACATATATGATCTTCACTCAAAACAAGGTTATATTTTCTAGAATTAAGATGGTTATCTTGACCATATACATGAGATTGCTTTTCACTATTAGTGATGCTGTTTATATATTGTCTCAAATCAAAAGATAAGTATCTTTACAATAGACATTCAAGAATGACTACCTTTAATGCCATGGATGTCCAAAAGATAAGTATCTTGACAATAGACATTGAAGAACGACTACCTTTAATGCCATGGATGTCCCTTCTACTTGTAATGCTAAATTTCATGTTTAAAATCTATAAATTGTATATGAAAACTAAAACTAAAACTGAAAATTAAATTCCACTAACAATTTATCTATTCATGATTAAATTTGTAAATTAACAATTAATTTCTAGAAATAAACATTACAAATATGATCTTTATGAGATATAAAATGACTACCTCTTAATACAAAACTATGTTTTGCACATTAAATTTGAAGCACTACATATATGTCATTTCTTAACTCTACTTGTCTCAACCTTATATCCAATATGTTAACTTCTATTATATGTCAACAACATATATAAATGAACATAAAACATCATAATGTTTTAAGGCTTTAACTATAATAATAAATGAATCTAAAAATTCAATATATTTGAGATAGAATGTATTCTCATTTAGATTTTAGTACTTGAATTATTTTAATTAGTTCATTTAAAAAAAAAAAATTAAAAATAAAACAAAAAAATGTATGATTTCAATTTTGAAATTAATTTAGGTTTTAAGACTTTAACTTCAATAATAAATGAAACTAAAAATTTAGTATATTTTAGATAAAATGTATTCTTTTGTAGATTTTAGAACTTGAATTATATTAATTAGTTAAATATTTTTAAAAAAAATAAAATGTATGATTGAAATTTATATACAAAAATGATTATAAATTAAAATTAATTCAATAATTTAACTTTTATGGTTTAATTATATATTTTATTGAATTTTAATTTTTTAATTCAATTATTATATGAAATTCACATTAATTTATTACTTGCATTATTTTTTAACAATTTCTTATTATTATTAATTTTATTTTAAAATTTATTTAAATTTTAAAACAATTTAAAGTTATAAATATAAGATTGCGATATTTTGATGTATTAAGAATTTTTATTTCAAAATAATGAATATTATAATTTCAATGATAATTACATCGCTCTATTCCTAAAATCCTAAAATTAAAATTTTAACTGGTTAAAAATATTATGTTTTATAAATGTGAATTGTTTTTCAATTTAATTTATTACTTTTAAATAAACAACAATACAACTCTATTTAATTGGAAAAACAAAACAAAGCAAAACAAAATTAAAAAGATCTATAAATATAGAAAAAGGCCATATAACATATGAAAATTTATTTAAAACACTTTTAATACAAACCTACCTTAAACATTTTTTAGAAGAGACTAAAAATAGTTGAAAATCCCAGGTTAATTTACACTGATACTAAATTATCTCTTAACATTAATAATGAAATTTCATGTATATCTACTTTAATTTAAAAACAAATTAACAAATTTACGAATGTCAATTCAGAAATTAACACATCTATAAATGTCATTTCAAAAGCCCATATACATATTCCTATAAAACATTTTTGAAAAAAAAATCGGAGATAGCTTAAGCTGAGTGGCATAATAATTAGCATTTCATGAACAATACAAGGCACACCGAAAATCCCAAATATATGTAAACTGAGTCTTTATTTAAAATTCATGGTACAATGACATTTATGACATTGCACAACTATCCATAATGTCTGGTGGAACATACTGGACTTATTACACACCAATTGGAGAGACGACCACGATATAAGAGATTCTATTGATTTAGGTGTGGTAGATGCTCGTGCCACACTGACAGTTTGGACGGCACTTGCAGTCATTCTCTAGAGATACATCTGCAACATGCCTGTTATACCAAACCCAAATAAATTCAAATATCATGTCATTTTAAAACCATAGAAATGAAAATTATAACAACTACGTATAACACAATACCCCATTTCATAAGTGGTCTCCACAATACGGTCCATATGGAAGACCTTTTTACTGTGAAACAAAACAACCCAAAATCGAACAAGCTCAGACGTAGCTAGATTCGAACTCGTGACAAACGATGCGAAAGTTGAGAAGGGAAAGGAAGAGAGATTGATAGAAATCGAGATTAAAAGAAAACTATAAAGAGAGGAGTAGACAACATATGTGCAGTGGCTCTTGTCAGCACAGTCACAATTTGCGCAGTCGCTCGACATGTTCGCAACAACAATTATTGCAGAAACCAATTCCTTCGCATGTAACTTCTCAAGTGCTCGCTTACCTTCTCAAACTTTGCTCGCCCACCAATATCCGGTAGAACATCAACAAAATCAGATTGGTCACCGGTTTCCCTATGTTGCTCTACATGACGGTGCTCTTCGATGATATTGCTAATGAAAGATCTCACACATGGCACCAGGCGGGCACAACGAGCATTGATTCAAACTTGCATCCAAAGTTGCAGCTGCCCATGATATTGTTCAGCGGTATCAGGGGACGTTTAGATAAAAGAAACTCCAGATCAAAGAGCATGCATCAAAACAATTATATGATAAAAAGGCGGGACAACTGATTTCAAAACACGGCGGGACAACAAATTTAAAATTCAAATGACAGGAAGCGCGACTGCATCAGACACTAATATATCATGAAGATCACCTGAAAGCTCTAACCCTGTCACAAAGTTCAACCATTTCTTACTCTTCACAAATTCAAGACAAGGCCACAATATGAACCCAATTAAAACAACGCTGATGCTAGCAGCCATGACTTTAAAAGAAGCAACTGCTACCACCAGAACCAGTAACAACGAAGGTATTAAACAACAGAGAATAACTCCAACAGTCCCAAGAGGAACTTTATAGGGCCGAGCAAGTCCTGGCTTCTTGATTCTTAAACATATAAAGGCAGCAAACTTTGCAAACATACCAAAGCAACAAAGATTATTCTCAGCTGCTACAATTTCTTGAAAACTCAATGAAATTCCAGAAGCAGAAAACATAATGGCTAGAAGAGGAGTTCCATATCTTGATCTGACAGCAAAAAGAGCAGGAAGCATGCCTGATTGTCCCATGCCAAGACGCTGAAAACAATCAATGCTCATTTTAATTTAAAAAATTTACGTGGCACAACCCACCCTCTCACATTTCATTTCAAGCGGGACTGTGAGTTTGAAATTTTGAGCGGGACTGCGAGTTTGAAATCTTGCGCGCAGAGGTTTAGTTGAATGTGTGTAGGTGGAAAATGCTTTTTCATTAACTACATCCACTTACATTAAGTACATCCAAGTGATTAAGTCGGAGTGGAGGAGCCTGTCAGAGCGGGATAGTGTAGGGTTTGGGATGTATGTGAATAAAGTATGTGGGGTTTTGGGGAGGAAGTATAGGGTTTAGGAAATTTGTATGAAGAGATGAGATCTAGGGAAATTTATATGAGGGAATAGGGTTTTAGGGGGACAACCAATGGATGAGATATGACAACAATCTATGAATGAGCTTTAAAGTATATGAGAAGGTTTGGTGAAAACTAGGGTTTGGCTTTTGATAAACACAAGTACCATAGAGTGATGCAAAAGACCAATTTTCAAACAAGAATAATTGTGTTACTTGCTTGTCAAGAGGCAAATTTGGAGAATTGAGGCAGATTGGAGTGATTTGGAAGAGTTTGACAGGTGCGTAGTGCCCTCACACAGGTGCGCAGTACCTTTTGTATGCACAGCGCCAGTGTAATTTTACATTGTCAAACTTTTCCAAGTGTGTAGCGCCTTTTCTATGCGCAGCGCCACTGATCCTATGCGTAACGCCTTTTGCATACCACTTTTGGAGGCCTTCCTGGTGTCCAAATTAGGCGTGTGATAGTTTGTTGGAAAGTTTATTGAGTCTACTTTCCAGCAAAACTTGAAAGTTTTCAATTTGGAGTTCATTTTCCCATGTCAAAAGTGAAATCTCCCAAGACTGGTCAAAATGTGCAAAATGAGGTTGCCTAAATTCAGAGTGCTATTGCAGTCAACTTTTGAAGGTCTTTCTCAACTCCAAATTGAATGCATGATAGCTCATTGGAAAGCTCTTTGCGTCTAGTTATCATTTCACTCATCAGACAAGTCATTTGGCCAACCAACCTAGGAGAAATATTGATTTTCCGAACGTCACTGCAGAGGTGCATTAACTCTCCTGAGGCAATTTTTATTTTTCACATTTCTCTAAAACCAAGATACTTGTGTAAAATATGACGGATGTTTTTCTTCCTTGGCCTGTTACGGAAAAAAACTCTCACTTTTTCCAAATTCATTTTTTCGTGCTCAGAAACATCATTTGAGTAAAATCTATCTCGATGTGTGGAACAGGGGATTCGTCGAAATGAAGTGAAATGAAGGGGATAAGGGGCTTCTAAATTCTTGAGAAAATTTTGGAAAGTAGGGAGGGATGTTAGGAAGTAAGGAAAAGTAGAATTTCAAATATTGAGTGAGGGGAAGAGGTCCAAAAGGGCAAAACACAGGCCTAGCCTAGAAAATTGTCAAATTGTAGCAAGAAGCTAGGGTTTGTGGGAAAATGATGACTTTGAAGGATATCAGTGATGGGAAGTATTTAAGAAGATACATTAAGGATAGGGGAAGGTCTATGAACATCAGGGTACATGTTTTCTTGATGATTTGACCATCTAAGAAAAATTACATTCAAAACCCTATGAGAGAGAAATGAGCCTTACCCAAGTACAACTGAAGCACGAACAAGATGTAAAATGGCCCATTGGAACCTGAAATGATGATGACAACTCTCTGAATGATGGTACACTCATTTGAATGGTAACATGGACCGACATTTGAACAAACTTAAAAGAAGTGAAAATAAATCCTAAACCTAATACCTAGTGACTAAATTTTACTTGAAAACTCACTGAAATGACAAAATTTGACTTTGACACCCTAAGACCACTTTGTAAGAGAATATTTGATCACTGGTGGAAGGCACTATCAAAGAGACAACACTTCTGCATTCTGCTGTTCCTTTTCAAAAAAGGAACAACACTTTCACACTTTTGTTGTTCATTTTCAAAAGAACAACATTTCTGCATTCTGTTGTTCCTTTTCAAAAAAGGAACATCACTTTCACATTTTTGCTATTTCTTTTCAAAGGAACAACACTTGTGCATTCTGTTGTTCCTTTTCAAAAAAAAGGAACAACACTTTCAAACTTTTGCTATTCCTTTTCAAAGGAACAACACTCTGCATTCTGTTGTTCATTTTCAAAAAAGGAAAAGCACTTTCGCACTTTTGCTGTTCCTTTTCAAAGGAACAACACTTCTACATTCTGTTGTTCCTTTTTAAAAAATGAACAACACTTTTGCACTTTTGCTGTTCTTTTTCAAAGGAACAACACTTCTGCATTCTGCTGTTCTTTTTGAAAAATAAGGAACAAAGCTTTCGCACTTTTGCTGTTCCTTTTCAAAGAAACAACACTTCTACGTTCTGCTGTTTATTTTCAAAAAAGGAACAACACTTTCGCACTTTTGCTGTTCATTTTTAAAGGAACAACACTTCTGCATTCTGTTGTTCCTTTTCAAAAAAGGAACAGTGCTTTCACATTTTTGCTGTTTCTTTTCAAAGGAACAACACTTGTGCATTTTGTTGTTCCTTTTCAAAAAAAGGAACAACACTTTCGCACTTTTGTTGTTTCTTTTCAAAGGAACAACACTCTGCATTCTGTTGTTCCTTTTCAAAAAAGGAACAACACTTTCGCATTTTTGTTGTTCCTTTAAAA
>APFE030195881.1:16764-44257 GCA_000404065.3 Pinus taeda
GATGAACAACTTCAAAATTAGCCTCTTCAAGGGGGAAACCCCCTTTACATTACATAAAGGAACAATTCTTGGATGACTCAAATGACAAAACCTCCTTTCCATATATAGGAATCTAAGGGGTCACAATATAATCAGAGCCATCATAACAATAATAATGTAAGGGAACAATAATAACAATAGTGGGATTTTGTGGGGCACAATAATAACAATATGGGGACAACATGGGAACAAAAATAACAATAAGGGCTACAATGACAATAATAATGGGAGAATACACTAGTATTATAGGGACCTAACATGCCCCTCTCCTTCAAAAAAGTGTTTTCCTCAATGCTTGAGTAGTTTTGGATGCTTCTATATAAAATTCTCATCCTCCCATGTGGAATCTTCTACGGGTAATTTCTTCCACTTGATGAGATACTTTGAAATTGATCGATTTCATAGTTGTCGAGTTCTTTTTTCAGTGAATTCTTTAGGTTCTAATACAACTTTTCCTTCCTCGTCAAGTTTTGGCAATATTGTTTGAACTGGGAGCTTGTCACCTATAACCTTCTTTAAGCTTGAAACTTGGGAAACTGGGTGCACTCGGGAAGATGAAGGAAGCTCCAATTTATATGCCATAGTACCAATATTTTGCAACACCTTTTACAAACCATAATACTTTGGCGATAATTTATTATCCTTCTTAGCTTGCTTAAGGGACATTTGTCTGTATGGTTGTAGTTGTATAAATACCAGTCACCTACATCAACACTTCTTTCACTACGATGTTGATCTACTTGTTGTTTCATTCTATTCTGCACCAAAGTGAGGTTATCCTTTAAGAGTTTAAGAACTTATTTTTGATGCTCAATGTGATCTTCCACTACTTGAACCTTACAATTTTCTCTTAAAGATGATGTGATGGACAGTGAATGATATCCATAAAGTGCCATAAATGAGGTCATTTTTTCTACAGTATGGAAGGAAGTTTTATACCACCATCTAGCTAGAAGTAACCACTTGACCCATTGTGTGTGTTTATCAGTTACAAAGAAATGAATATATCCTTCCAAACATTTGTTCGTTGTCTCAGTTTTCCCATCAAATTGAGGATGATAAGATGAGATATGAGCTAACTGAGTACCTAGACAAGAAAATAATTTTGTCCAAAAATTTCCATTGAAAATGGGATCTCTGTTTCTTACAATAATCTTTGGGTTTCCATGTAGCTTTTGTATTGTTTCCATAAATTCAGTAGAAACTATATTGTCTTTAAATAGATGAGATAATGCACAAAAGTGTGCATACTTGGTAAGTGTATCAACTACCACCATGATGACACTCTTTCCTTTGGAATTGGGTATACCTGTGATAAAATCCATTGAAACCTCCTCCCAACATTGACTTAGAATGGATAACGGTTGTGACAGACCTGGGGTCTTAATTGTTTCAACTTTATTTTGTTGGAAAACCAAACATTCTGCCACAAACTTTTGAATATCATATTTAAGGCCATCCCAAAAAAAATCCTTCTTAACCCTATGGTAAGTTTTTAAAAATCTAGAGTGCCCTCCTAACTAACAGGTGTGCGATTCCAAAATAGTCTTTTGTTTGAGTTGGGAATTCTTAGAGAGGTATAAGTGATCTTTGTACCATAATGAATCATTTTTCTAGCTAAATGTGTGAGATGTACTGGGATCTTGCTGCAACTTTTGAATGAGTTCCCACACTTCTTCATTATTCTTCCATTCATCCCTTGCTTCATTTATCCAATCCAGCTAGATAATAGAAATGGCACAAAGAAATGCTTCCACATCCTCATCCTTTCTTGAGAGTGCATCTGCAACAACATTTTTCTTCCCTTTTTTGTAGATGATTTCAAAGTCATAACCCAACATATTTGTGACCCATTTTTGTTGCTCTTTTGAAGATAATCTTTGTTCTAAAAAGTGTTTAAGGCTATCATGATCCGTTTTTACCTTGAAGTGTCTTCCCATTAGGTAAGGTTTCCATTTCTTAAGTACGTGTAGTATTGCCAACATTTCTTTCTCATAAATAGCTTTGTGTAAATACTTTTCTTTGATTGGATGACTATCAAAAGTAATGGGTCTTCCTTCTTGCATTAAAACAACACCAATTCCATTTCCTAAGGCATCATATTCCACAATAAAGGTTTTTGTGAAGTCTGGCATAGCTAATACTGGTGCTTGGCACATTACCTCTTTAAGATGTTCAAAGGTCATCATTGCTTCTATAGTCCAAGAAAATGTATCTTTCTTCAGTAATGTTGTTAGAGGTGCTACTATTCTCCCATAATTCTTTAAAAAGTTGTAATAATACCATGTCAACCCGAGAAATCCTCATAGATGCTTTATGGATGTGGAAATTTTCCATTCCTTAATGGATTTAATTTTTCTAATGTCTATCTTAACACCTTAATGAGATACAATATGACCCAGATGTTCCACCTCCTGTACTCCAAAGAAAAATTTGGAGGTTTTTGCATATAATTGTTTCTCCTCCAATAGTTTGAGTAGCCTGTCAACATGTTGAACATGATCCTTCCAAGACATGATGTAGATTAGTATATCATCAAAAAATACTAACATAAATTTTCTAAGGAAGGGTTTGAAAATGGAATTCATCAAACCTTGAAATGTATAAGGTGCATTGGTAAGGCCAAAAGGCATGACCAAGAATTCATAATGACCCTCATGAGTTCTTAAAGTTGTTTTTGGAATGTCCTTAGTCTTCATTTTGATTTGATGATATCCTGAATGAAGATCGAACTTGGTGAAGTAAATTTCTCCATGTAGTTCATCCAGTAACTCATCAATGTTTTGAGGCTTTTGTGATCAGTGCTTTGTGTGTAGTTTTCTTCCAAAGTTCTCGCATCCATGATTGTTTGTATCAACGTTTCAAGCCATCCATCGTGGCTCATCATCAGGATAGATCATAAATTGTGTAGGACAAATCTCATTAGAATTTGAATAAATAGGGTTAAGAGATGTATAGGGAATGGAAGCCGACCTTGGCGGAATTGTTTTGTAATATTAGGGTTTAATATTTTATTATATGCTAATAATAAATAGAATGAATTTAAATTGAAATATTTAACTATATGAATGAAATATTTAATTGTATAATAAGATAATTAATATTAATGTTTTGATATTAAGTAAAAATAATTTAATTAGTTAATTTAGGTATTTAATTTAAGATTCTTTGTTTACTAGTTAAAAAATTTTAATATTTGATTATATGGTAAGAAATTTAATTAATTCTAATTTTATGAGAATGAAATAAACCTAAAATATTAATTATGTAATGGTTTTTTTTTAATTGGTATTTAGATTTGTTTCTATTGGTACCAATTAATTTTATTATTTTAGTTGTTGTTCTTGAATAAAGTGAAATATTATTTTTATTATAATTAATTATGTTTTTATTTTATTTTATTTTTAGTTTTGTTTCTCATTAATTTAGAGTAAATTAATTAGTTTGATTCTAATAATGATCTTAATGTTAATTAATACTAGCTTTTTATTAGTGTTTGTTTCTAATAATCTTTTTGTAATTCTAGTAATTTTTATTATATTTTTTATTAATTTAGTTATTTGTTTAGAATCGTGTTTATTTTTTATCATAAAATCTTTCTAGTTGGTATTATATGTCTAAAATATTAATGTTAATATTAGTAATCTAAGATTCATAGTTTTTAGTCTAAGATGTAAATTAATGTTTTTTATTTTAATTTTAAGAGTTGGAAGTTACGTTAAGTGTCTAGTACTAGTGTGAAGTGTGGAGGGAGGAGGAGAGGGTGTTCTAGGACGTTAAAGTAGGAATTCAATTGTCACTTATTTTCCATCATTCATCTCAATTGAGGTTGTTAGGGTTTCTACCTATTTCTATGGCTTCTCTTAGCTTTCTATGGCAATAATGATCTATTTTCGCTACCACCTTAGAGTTTTCAATGCAGATGTGATGATTGATTTTACTGGAGTGTTCAGCTAGAGCTGAGGTTTTTGCGCGGTTATGTTTTATATCGAAGGCATGTTCTCGAATTCTGGTATGGATAGATCGACGAGTTCCTCAAATGTATGTTTTTCCGCAGGAACATGGAACCATGTAAACTCCTTTGTGGAATTTGGAATCAACAGGATCTTTGACCGATTTTAGGCATCTGCTGATGGTGTTCATGGGTTTGAAAGTGGTTCTAATTCTATTCTTTTTTAATATGTGCACAATTTTATTTGTTATGCCTGATATGCAAGGGAGGTGTATTTTGCCTAAATGGTCATCTAGTGGTTGCTTGTTTTTAGGATTCTCAACATTCTTAAAGGCTTTGATCACTTGGTGTTTTTTGTATCCATTTTCTATGAATACATTCATAAGATGATTCTTTTCATCCTGAAAGTGATTTTCATCCGAAATATGAACGACCCTGGTTGCTAGAGTGTTGAGAACACCTATTTTTTGGGATGGATGGTGATGAGAGTTGGCATGTAGGTAATCTTCTGTATGGGTTTTCTTACGATAAATCTAGTTTGATATGGATCCATATTTGTTTCTTTTGATTAAGATGTCAAGAAAAGGAAGACTGTCATTCTCCTCTATTTCCATGGTGAATTTGATGGAATTGGATAGATTGTTTAGGTGTTGTAGGAAATCCTTTAATTTTTCTTTTCCATGAGGCCAAATGATGAAAGTATCATCTACAAACCTTTTCCAAAGTTTGGGTTTTAATGGGATAGATTCAATAGCCTTATTTTCGAAATCCTCCATAAAGAGATTTGCAATGATAGGAGATAGAGGGGATCCCATGGCTACACCACACCCTATTCATAAATTTCATCCCTAAAACTAAAGAAGGTAGATTTGAGACATACCTCAATTAATTTGGCTGTGTCAAAATTTACAATTTTATGGATCATTCCCATGGCTTCATCTATGGGAATGTTGGTATAGAGGGATTTGACATCAAAACTGACTAATATGTCATTGGTATCTAGGTTTAGATCTTTGATTTCATTGATGAAATGGGTGGAGTCTTTGACACAGGAACTGGTGTTGCCCACTATAGGTTTTAACTTGCTAGCTAGGTATTTTGCCAACTCCTATGTGGAACCTCTTATTGTATTAACAATGGGCCTTATGGGGACGCCTTCTTTGTGTATCTTCGGGGCTCCATAGATTCTGGGGGTGTATGGGTTGTTTTCTAATAGATTCTTAATGTTGTGCTCTTTACTTGATTTTATGAGACTGTGTACGTTTCTGGATATCTTTTTTAGGGGGTTCATATTTAATTTAGTGTAACATCCACTATTGGTGAGGTGGTCTATCATCTTTTCATTATAATGAATTGTGTTCATTATGACAGTTGCACCACCTTTATCAGCTTTTAGGACTACAATATCAAGGTCTTGGTTTAAGGTTTTGAGTGCTAAATGTTCTTGTTTGAAAATGTTGCTTTTGGGCAGGTGGGATTTTCTCAGTATGATAGAACAGTCCTATCTGATAATTTATTTGATGTTGTCCAGTAAATCCTTGATTCCATACTCTATGTTGCAAAGAATATCTTCTTTAGACATTGTCCGGTGGATAATGGCAAATTTTAACCCTTTTCCAAGGAGGTCGAGGGTGTTTTTGTCAATTTGCTTGTTTGATAGGTTCACTACGTCTCTGTTTCTAAAGGTGGGAGGATGTGTTCTTGTGGTTATAATGTTGATGCTTTGCCTATTTACCACGGATTTTTCTGTCCGGCAATTTTTATCCTACACCTGTTCCTTAGTGGCCAGCGTTGTGGCCTTTTTTAATGTTAATGAATTTACTAAAATTTCTTTAGAATTAGCAACGTACCTGGGTCCTTGTATTTCTTTTGCACTATTGAGGTCTTCGTTGTTCCGAGTGTTGCAATGGAAACTATCGTATAACATAGAGCTGGTGCTGGATTTATCTGCTACAATCTGCGTACCTTGGTTAATTGTATTCAATTTTGTGGAAACGTTGTTCTGCCTATCACCTTTTTGAAAGTATTCAGCAGATGTGTTTGACGGTATTACAATCTTCGCATATTTATCTGCGGAAGTGTTGAGGTCTTCGTTGTTCCGAGTCTGCGTACCTTGTTTAATTGTGTTCAATGCCGTGGTAGCGTTGTTCTGCCTATCATCTTCTTTAGCGGATGTGTTTGACGGTATTATAACCTTTTCGGATGGCAGATTCATGGTAGTTAATGTTTCAAGTTGCGTGTGTTCTGTGGAAGAGACGGCATAGTAACCTGATGTGTTAACCTGTGCAAGTCCCTTTGTTTTTAACGCTGATACGCTGTTTCGAAATGCTAGCAGCGTGGAGTCTTTGTTTGTGGTTTCTAGCAGCGTGTGATGTTCTTGGTCTGCGGAATGCGTTGGATTAACTGTGGATTAATGATTGGAGGGTTCTGTGTTGGTTTGCGCTATGTTATTTTTGATTGATTGTGGGATGGCTAGTGTTGTTGTCATGTACACTCTTCAAAACTAAGGAGTTAAGGATTGAGACCTGTGCGGGATTAATTCTAGAGTGTAAAGGGAAGCTGTATGTGTTATCTAGAGGTTTATGCTCAGGGTTTGAGATTTTGTGTAGTTTTTCAAATTTTAGGTTTAGTTTCAAGCATTTTCCTTCTTCATTTTTAAGGGCCTTCATAGATGAGCACCCATTACCAAAGTTCTGGGTCTATTTGTTTACATAACCTAAGGTTTAATCTATATGCTTTTTATTTAATGTGTCAAGGTAGGCATGAGTTCTGGACTGAATGGAGAAGGGTTTGGCTAGATTTGATAAAGATGTGATTATTTCTAGTGTTTCTAAGGGTGTGTTTGATGCTGATGAAGGTAGGAATAACTGAGTTGTCTCTACATCGTTGGAGGAATGTGAGATTTTCCTTGTTCTTAGCTATCATAGATCTTATAATACCGTCAAACACATCCGTTGAAGAAGATGATAGGTAGAACAACGCTACCATGACATTGAACACTATTAACCAAGGTACGCAGACTCAGAACAACGAAGACCTCAACACTTCTGTAGATAAATATGTGAAGATTGTAATACCATCAAACACATCCCCTAAATACTTTCAAAAAGGTGATAGGTAGAACAATGTTGCCACAACATTGAATACAATTAACATAAATCCAGCACCAGCTCTATGTTATACGATAGTTTCCATTGTAACACTTAGAACAATGAAGACCTCAACAGTGCAACAAAAACACAAGGACCCACGTATGTTGCTAATTCTAAAGAAATCTTAGTAAACTCATTAACATTAAAAAAGGCCACAATGTTGGCCACTAAGGAATGTTGGCCACTAAGGAACAGGTGCAGGATAAAAATTGCGGGATAGAAAAATCCATGGTAAATAGGCAACATACACGTAGTGAACCTATCAAACAAGCAAAAATTGACAAAAACACCCCGACCTCCTTGGAAAAGGGTTAAATTTTTCCATTTCCCCTAGACAATCTCCAAAGAAGACATTCTTTGCAACATAGAGTATGGGATCAAGGACTTACTAGACAACATCAAAGAAAATATCAGACAGGACTCATACTGAGAAAATCCCACCCACCCAAAAGCAACATTTACAAACAAGAACATTTAGCACTCAAAACCTCAAACTATGACCCTTATATTATAGTCCTAAAAGCGGATAAAGGTGGTGCAACTGTCATAATGAACACAATTGACTATAATGAAAAGATGATAGACCACCTCACCAACAGTGGATGTTACACTAAATTAAATAAGAACCCCCTAAAAAATATATCCAGAAACGTACACAGTCTCATAAAATCAAGTAAAGAGCACAACAGTAAGAATCTATTAGAAAACAACCCATACACCCCCAGAGTCTATGGAGCCCCGAAGATACGCAAAGAAGACATCCCCATAAGGCCCATTGTTAATACAATAGGAGGTCCCACATACCAGTTGGAAAAATACCTAGCTAGGAAGTTAAAACCTCTAGTGGGCAACACCAGTTCCTATGTCAAAGACTCCACCCACTTCATCAATGAAATCAAAGATTTAAACCTAGATGCCAATGACATATTAGTCAGTTTTGATGTCAAATCTCTCTATACCAACGTTCCCATAGATGAAGCCATGGGAGTGATCCATAAAATCGTAAACTCTGACATAGCCAAATTAATTGAGGTATGTCTCAAATCTACCTTCTTTAGTTTTAGGGATGAAATAATGAACAGATGTGCAGTGTAGTCATGGGATCCCCTCTATCTCCTATCATTGCAAATCTCTTTATGGAGGATTTTGAAAATAAGGCTATTGAATCTGCCCCATTAAAACCCAAACTTTGGGAAAGGTTTGTAGATGACACTTTCATCATTTGGCCTCATGGAAAAGAAAAATAAAGGATTTCCTACAACACCTAAACAATCTATCCAATTCCATCAAATTCACCATGGAAATAGAGGAGAATGACAACCTTCCTTTTCTTGACATATTAATGAAAAGTAACAAAGATGGATCCATATCACACCAGGTTTATCATAAGAAAACCCATATGGAACATTACCTACATGCCAACTCTCACCACCATCCATCCCAAAAAATAGGAATTCTCAACACTCTAGCAACCAGGGTTGTTCGTATTTCGGATGAAAATCACTTTGAGGATGAAAAGAATCATCTTATGAATGTATTCACAGAAAATGGATACAAAAAACACCATGTGATCAAATCCTTTAGAATGTTGAGAATCCTAAAAACAAACAACCACTAGATGACCATTTAGGCAAAGTACACCTCCCTTACATATCAGACACAACAGATAAAATTGCACACATATTAAAAAATAACAAAATTAGAACCACTTTCAAACCCATGAACACCATCAGCAGATGCCTAAAATCGGTCAAAGATCATGTTGATCCCTCCACAAAGGAGTTTACAAGTTCCATGTTCATGCAGAAAAACATACATTGGAGAAACTGGTTGATCTATCCACACCAGAATTCAAGAATATGCTGCCAATATAAAACATAAGTGCGCAAAAACCTCAGCTCTAGCTGAACACTCCAGTAAAACCAATCATCACATCTGCATTGAAAACTTTAAGACGGTAGCCAAAATAGATCATTATCACTATAGAAAGCTAAGAGAAGCCATGGAAATAGGTAGAAACCCTAACAACCTCAATCGAGATGAAGGATGAAAAATAAGTGACAATTGGATTCCTACTTTAACGTCCTAGAACACCCTCTCCTCCTCACTCCACACTTCACACTAGTACTAGACACTTAACCTAACTTCCAACTCTAAAAATCAAAATAAAAAACATTAATTTACATCTTAGACTAAAAACTATGAATCTTAGATTACTAATATTAACATTAATATTTTAGAAATATAATACCAACTAAAGATTTTATGATAAAAATCAACAGGGATTCTAAACAAATAACTAAATTAATCAGAAATATAATAAAAATTACTAAAATTACAAAAAGATTATTAGAAACAAACACTAATAAAAAACTAGTATTAATTAACATTAAGATTATTATTAGAATCAAACTAATTAATTTACTCTAAATTAATCAAGAACAAAAACTAAATAAATAATAATTATAAATAAAAACATAATTAATTATAAATTAAAATTGATATTTTCCCCTTTATTCAAGAACAAACTAAACGAAAATAAAATTAATTATTAATAAAAACAAACCTAACTAACAATGAACAAGAAAAACATTTAATAATTAATTTTTAGGTTATTTCATCTTATAAAAATAGAATTAATTAAATTTCTACCTATAATCAAATATTAAAATTTTTTAACTAGTAAACAGAATATTAAATTAAATACCTAATTAAATAATTAAATTATTTTTACTATATAAACATTTATATTAATTATTCTTATTATATAGTTAAATATTTCATTTATATAATTAAATATTTCAATCTTAATTTAATTTTAAATTCATTCTATTTATTATTAGTATATAATAAAATATTAAACCCTAATATTACAAAACAATTCCTCCAAGGTCGACTTCCATTCCCTATACATCTTTTAACCCTATTTATTCAAATTTTAATGAGATCTGTCCTACACAATTTCTGATCTATCCTGATGATGAGCCACGATGGATGGCTCGAAACGTCGATACAAACAATCATGGATGCGAGAACTTCAAAAGAAAACTACACACAATTCATCAATGACTGGAATAGGAAATTTATCTTTAATAGTGAGCTTGTTGAGATCCCTATAATCCAGACACATGCACCATGATCCATCCTTATTATGCACCAATACTACTGGAGCAGAGAAATAACTTTAACTAGGTTGAATTATACACGCCTCTAACATTTCTGCAACCATA
Organism: Pinus taeda; assembly: GCA_000404065.3. Classification (NCBI taxonomy): domain Eukaryota; kingdom Viridiplantae; phylum Streptophyta; class Pinopsida; order Pinales; family Pinaceae; genus Pinus; species Pinus taeda. Next base: position 27,138 of record APFE030195881.1, read on the forward strand.
CGTTAAATTTCACTCTTTTGGGCATAGGGATATCTGTAAGGCCAGATGTTTGGAAGAACACTTCCTGGAATCAAATGAATAGCATGGTCATGATCACGAATAGGTGGGAGGCCTTTGGGAGTCTCAAATACCTTGGAATGATTATGCAAGACTTTTTTTAGATATGGAGAAATAGATGATTTCAATGTGGGAACCTCTAGTGAACATGTGCAATTATGCCCCATTGTTCTTTATTTAGAAGCTTTTTCATGCCGTTAGAGTTGATCATCTTTCCCAGTTTCCCTACGATACCCCTTAATTCAACTTCCTTTCCTTCCAAAAAAAATTTCAAGAAAAGTTCTTGAAAATTAAAAGCTATTGTACCCAAAGATTATATCCATTGGACTCCTAGTACAACATCAACACCACCCATTGGAATGGAAAGCATTGGACTATTCAATACATATTCTCCCATGCATAACTTGGTATTATGGCATTTTCCAAAGAAATTTATGGTTCCTCCCTTTGCAACCATCACTTGACACTCTGGTGATGGAAGAAATTTAATTCCTTGGCTATCTTACAAGGAATAAAATTATGGGTACTACCCAAATCAATCAACACTATTACCTTTTTCTTCTTGATATGTCCTTCTATCTTGAGAGTTTGAGGAGTGGTAATTCTTGCTAAAGAATTGCAAGATGTGGTTGCATTCATTTCTTCTTTCTCTAGGGTTGGTTCCTGGTGTATATCCTCTTGTTTATATGTTTCTTGTTCCTTTTCTTCCTTCTCTTCACAATCTATGTAAAATAATTTCTTCTTAGCCACTTATGACCTTTAATGTATTTTCTATCACAACTATAACAAATCCCTTTTTCTCTTTTTTCTTCCAATTGTTGTGGTGCCAACCTTGTAGGTTTTGGAAGGCTAGGTGAAGCAACACTTTCATCTTTATAATTGTGAGTGGTAGGCTTCATTATTTCCATAATTTTGCTTTCAATGTTTCTTGCCAATCTGAATGCCTTTTTCAATGAATTAGGTTCCCAAAGGTGAACCTCATGTTGGATGTTGTCCTTTAAAGTCCCCATCAACACATCAATCCTATTATCCTCTAGAATATCATTTACCCTTATATTCAATTAGTGGAAGTCCTCAATGTGCTCCACCACTGAACCCTTTTGTTTGATATTTATCAATTGACTAAAGAAGGTGTTGCTCTTTGTATCCTCATAATGTGCTATCATTTCCTCCGTGAAAATTGACCAAGTGGAAACTCTTTTACGAGAAAAAATGCATCAATACCATACAAACTAATTTGGTTCCAAATATAAAGTTGCAATTCATACCTTTGTGTGTTTTTCACATTATGGAGATCTAAATATTGATCCATTTGTAGTATCCATGTTACGGGATCCTTGTCATCAAACTTCCTCATATTGATCTTTGGAACATGGTGGGTTTTCAATCCAATGTTAGAGTCTATGAAATCATGATTAACATTTATTTTTTTCTCATCATGTGTTTCGTCTAATACCTTTTATCCATTAAGAAGTATTTCTTGTAGCAACCTTTTCAAACCTTCCCTGAAACCTTCCACATTTGCTTTTAAATCATTCTTAAAATATTACATATTATCTTTCATGTCATCCATATTAGCTTTCATGACATTCTTCAATCCTTCCATGTCTGATTTTAATCTATTAGTCAAACCATCCATCTTAGCTTCCATTTCATTTTTTATTACTCTTTTGAGAGCAAAAATTGTTGCACTTGGTCTCATAATTTTGATATATTATGTTGCATTTCTTCTTCTTCTTCATGCTTCATAGTAGAAATTGCAGGTTTGTTACTAGGTGTTTCCATTTTATTTATTTGGGGAATCAATTAATGATGATTATTCTTCACTATTCCCTTTGAATCACTTCAAATTATTTTTTCAAACAAAACTTATGCAAATTTAAAAAAATACACACCTTTGTTGTTCTCTTTGTAGGAGCTCAATATTGAACATATTGTATCTCCATAATTGTGGATCTCCAAGGTCTGAAATTTCATCTTGTGGTAGAGCTATGAGTCCTCTTTCCAACCCCACAAGTATGATTTAGGTTGGATTCTCGAAGAAATAGTTATGCCCAATCTCCCACGATGACTTGATTATAGACAGTTCAACAGAGTGAACTTATACGAAGCTCCACGTGTTACTGTTTCGATCTTCGGACCTAAAAATGATACTCAAAAAACTAAAGTCCATCCTCTTTCTATCACATTTTACGAAACTCAAATCCGATGCTTAGAGAGAAAGTTATGACAATTTTCCCAAGCTCACTTGTTTGAGATGGAATTCTGTTGGGACAGGGTCTCCCGTGGTCAAGTTTTGGGGCAAAAGCCCAAGTTTTGTTATGTAAAGTATCCACAATTTGTGGTCGTGGAGTGAATAAATAGTAAATGTAGTAAAGGTATTTTCTCTTCTTTTATGTAAGTTGTGTCGACTTGTATAGAACTACCCATGGTCTGCGGACCATGGGTTTGTATAAAAGGGAGAGTCTTAGAGAGTCTAAGATAGAGCATAGATGGTGATGAAAGTAATGGGTCATTAGAAGTGAAGAGTGAAGAGTCTTAAATTAGAAGAGAGGCTATGTAGTTGTGTGCGCAAATTCCTAGAGTATTGTCCACAGCTGAGTGCGCAGGGTAGTCTTGAGTCTGTACGCAAATTTGAAGTATCAATAAAGAGATTATTCTGGAAATATCTGTGTTTTGCCTATTTTCTTATGTTATGAATGAATGCGACTATGTTATGATGAATATTGGGTTTATGATTTAATGTTGTATTGATGCACGATTCTGTATGATTTACATTGTTATATGAACGCAAGTAATAATATCTATTTATGTGAAGAATATCTTAATGCATGGTAAAGATATCAGACACTTAAGATGATCTGGGTAAACACAGAGCTAAGGGTAATTATAGAGGCACTTAAGTAGTTGTCTTGCCTATTTAGGGTCTGTGAAAGACAGTCGTAGACCTTCGTGAAGATCTAGAGGCTGGTAAGAGGGAGTAATATCAATAATCCTTAAAGGCTTATCGATCTGTGTGAAGGAAGATAAAGGGTATAAAAACAACATCACAACCATCTTTGGGTGCGGAAACTTGGTTCGAGCATACTGCTTCGAGTGAGACTTCAGTCCATGCTTAGATGTGGATTGATGTCGAAAGGGCCATTAGTGTAGGGATTTGTTTGGAAAACTTAACTCTGAACCTGGGTCAGGACCCACTAAGCCAACAAATGGTTTTATTGCCAGGACTAGGATCTGCATAAAGAGATGTATGATGTCGCATCACTGGAATCCAACAAAGAAAGAAATTGAAGACTAGCTGGATAGAAAGATCCATGAATTCACGGTGCAAGAAAACAAAAATCTGCTATTGACAAAAGAATAGTGATTGGATAGGTACCTGTACACAGAGATCCACAAAATTTTCTTTTGTTCCTTATCAATTGAGCTATACGACTGGATCGCTAAATTAGCAAACAGACATGGAAGGTGGAGGCTTGAGGGTCCAATAGTGTGGACCCAAAAGTTAGTGTGAATATTAGAAGCCTCTGAAGATAAGATCACACGCACTGTCAATCACTGGCCTAATCGTGTCATCAGATGGTTTGTGACAGAGTTCATAGTCGATACCTCGGTCAGCTACAGCGAAGTGGAGCAATGCTTCTTCAAGGGACCGCGAGGTAAGTATTTAAGATCTTTGAATACTTTAATTAAAATGATCTTGTGTGAAAAGAGGGCTATGCAATTACCTTAATGTTCAGAGCTACGCAAAGTGGAAAGTTATTCAAGGATAAAAGGGGAACAAGACCGGAATATAGCCAACTGATTGAGCCTCCTTTGAGCGACGACGAAGGAGCAACACATGCTTCTCCATAGAGTGTTGTCCAGTTAATAAGGAAAGGGTTCCCTTGAATACCCCATCCACCACACCACCTCCATCTTCACCTCCACCACATACACCTTCGCCAACACCACCACTACCTCCACCACCGTTCAATATGGCGAATACAGTGAAGTTGCCTTGGGAAATAAGGACCCGGACCATTTTTGGTTCATTGCGAAGGTTGTATGGCAAGCTCAAAATATTACATATGATTATATGAAGAAAGTAACATTGATTATTGCTTTACAAGATCATGCGCTAACCCGGTACATCAAGTACTACACTGATAACCTAATAGCTGTGTTGGCAGATATTTAGACTGATTTGAAAATGGGGCACTAAAGGCTTTTTGTCATCTTACAAGGAACTCTCCCACTTCCAGACCTTAAATATTCCCAAGATATTATGATTAACCAATTGTGGAATTAATAATGCTTGAAGTAGGTGTATGCTTGTGGTTGTTTTTAACTATGAAGTGCTTTAAGTTCACTTGCTTATGCTGATATAAAATACATATAACAGTAAATAGAACAGCAAATAAGCAACAAATGCAATGCAGAAATAAGCAATAACACATAATAGCAATATAATATGGAGCTCACCCAAAAATCTTGGGCTACATCTCCTTGTTCTCTAGTCAACTCGACTAGGCTCTCTAGGATTATGGCAAAGTCCTTTTACAAGCTCCACACTCAACTCCACTAGTTTACACTGAACACAATGGGCTTAGAACACCATATTATCCCTAGCTCTAAAGATCTCCAGCTTTCTCGCTCTGGCTCTCGGCTTGGGCTTTGGCTTTGGCTCTGGCTCTGGCTCTTGGCTCTAGCTTGTGGCTCTAGCTCTAGCTCTTGGCTCTAGCTCGTGGCTCTGGCTCTTGCTTTGGCTCTCACTCTAGCTCTGGCTCTTGGCTTTGCATGCCTCTATAGTCCACTTGACATCCAAGCGACTCTCAACAACCTTCCAGTGACCTTTTTTCAGTCCTCCAGCTCCCTCAGCAACCTTCAGCTACCTTCAGAATTTGTGCTCTCTATGTTTTTATCATGCATCGGTTACAGTCCTCCATCATTGAAGAACCTGATTGTTTCCTCACAAGAATCCGTTTACAAATGGAAAAGAACACGTGGATAGGAAAACCCAGTCATTTTGCCTTCCTCTGGCCGTGTCAGCCAAATAACAGAAATACACAAGAAACGCCTGCAAAACACATCATGGGCCTTTATCCCGGACTTCAAATATTATGTAATTGGCCCTATAAACCTATCGAGTCCATCCAAATATCGCTTATCACTATTGCATGGCGTAATGGCCAAAAAACCCAATACACGTATAATACACAAAAAATCTGAAAATCTGGATTTTAAAACTTATGAAATCACATCCATAATTCGTATCAGGTTCGTCTTTTTATCGGTGTATCACAAGTCGTAATTGCAATGTGCATTGGCCCTAGTATCGGAGGTTCGCCGATCGTCGATATTGTCGATTGCTCTATCAACACTATCATTATCAACCCATCAGAACATGGACATATCACATATCGTTGTCGCAACGGCCCCGAGGGTCTTCCCTTTGGTCACGCCGATCACCAATCCACCAATCAAATCCTAACCTTTAATCCACAACCACTAATCCAACGGCTGACAGTTCATTTCGAGTGCGTAACTTACACGGGGATTAACCACCCGAAAAGGCAGTTTCCTCTCTCCTCTACTATGCCACGCGTCGGCCAATGTATGGATTTGGGCAGAGCCCATCCAATACTGCTTACCACTTGAGACCCACTCAAAATACTGCTTATTTCCCCTTCCTTTCGAAACTCAAAAGGTTTGCCTGTTTGATTTATAAATCCGTCGGGTCCGCTGAAGGCCTTTGCGCCTATTTTAAGTCCTTCAGCCTTGGTTTATTTTGATGCAATAAAATAATGTGATGTGATGGGTTCTAAGGGTTTTTATGTTTAAAAACACATTTTCCCTTCAGTCCCATTTATATAAGAATTTGCCTCATTTTCAAAGGACAAAGGAAAACTTCTTTTTGCGATAACTTCTTCATCTGAAGTCTGTTTTAGCCCATTCAAGTTGCAGTAGATTTAGAATGAAAAGATCTATGCAATGGGGCTATTTTCAAGAGCATCCTTGGACTTTCATTTTCCTCTGTGAGGAACACTTTAGACTTAGAGGTCTATTCAAGATCCATTTTGGATCACACCTTCTCTCTAAAAGAACTTTTGGTCTCCAAAAGACTGATATACTAAAATGAATAGTAAATGAGAGTAACAGAACCCTCTTCTTTTAGCCTCCATACACTTGCCTTGCATAGTGCCTCTTAACCAAAGTCTCTGACCACTTTCCTTCCTAGATGTGCTGGTCCTCTTAGGAAGAACTATTTTCCTCCTTGACTTCATGCAGAACTCTTGTTGAGATGGTCACAAAAGGTAGTTTGAACTTCTCTGCCTTGATCATTGATCCAAGGTGGCTCAAACAAATGTGAAGTTACATCTACTTCACAAAATTTTCATTTGTACCTATTTGACAAGCTGTCAACAACAATTGTTAACCACAACAGAAATACAGACAACAACTAGATGGCCTAAACTCCTGCTCCAACAAAAGAAACATATTTTCACACTTGTGAACACCTCCATGTCTTAAATTTTCATACAAATGATGGACTAGATACCAAGCCCACAAAACATGCCTTTAAAACAAATGACCCTTCAAGTCAAGCATGTAGAAAAAGACCAATAGAACTCTTTTTCAAAAGATGAAACACTTCATCATTATCTCCATCTTGGAGACCAAGTTAATTTCTCCCAAGTCAACATTGCATCACATACATGTCAAAGCAATCAATCCTACAAGTTAATTACACATACATCTTCAAATACAAGGAAATCATCAATATCCCTGTGTTCATGCACATCAAGCTTATGCATGCATTTCATCCTTCAACTTTCGCTTAAGCACATTGTACTTTCGAAGCTGAAATGAAATATAATGTTGCAGCAACAAAGTGAGTCTCCTACTCAACTTCCCCATTCACCTTCTTAGCAAAATCCTACAATCTTTCATTCCATTAACAAAGAAATGCAAATAGATGCATCAATAGACATGCAATATTAATTGGATAAGAACTCTAACCATTTCTTACCAATCCATTTCAAAGGTCTTTCCTTTGTCTGCACATCAGCATCAACATGTGAATCATCCTAAAACACATCATCCATGGAAACTTCATTTCCATTTCTGCCATTTTCTCTTTCCACTTTCTTCAGCTTTTGTGGAAGCATTGTTGGATTCAGAGTCCAACATCTTTCAGCAAGATGCGCTTGCTTATGGCAGTAAGTGCAACACATGTGCATCCTCTTGACAGCATGATTTGCTTTGTCCAATGGACCTTTGGCTTCTTGCTTCCTTTCATTCAAAAGTTTCCTGTATGTAGCCATTCTCTTCCAACATCTAGAAACATTATGGTTATCCAAACCACAAAAGGAACATGCAATTCTTTTCCCATATCTATGTGGAAATTTACCATGCTTTGCATAATCAAAAGGAATATGGTTAGAACCAAATTTATACCTTTCTCTTTCACCTTTATTGCCTTCATGAGGAGGTAAATCAAATGAAGAAGTGGCTCCCTTTGGAACACCATCAATCTCTTCAAGGTTGTTAGAGTTTCCACAACTCTCTGGTTCAAGTGTGTACTTTTGAACACCTGCATCCTGTAAAATGATGTTTCAAGCTATTGCATTCCTCCTTAATACAATCTTCACACTCTTGAGGTAGAATACTTGCAATGCAACTCCTTCTTGGAGCTATTTTAATGGCCTTCATGGTAGCTTTGGAACTTTCTCCATACGACTGTCCATAGCCAAGACCCAAATAATTAGGCCTTTCCTCAACTATTATTGGCTCAACAATACCTTGTGCATGTTTACCCAAGCCTTTTCCTTCATAGCCCATCTTGGACATTAATTTGGAACCTATGCCTCTGATATGTTTTTCAAAAGAACCAATATAAGCATTCTTAGAAGAATTTGAAGATAAATATGAATTTTTTACCTCTTATTCAAGTTGATAGTTGACCAAGGCTTCTTTGGCAACAAAGAGTTGTGTCTCCAACTCATGCATCCTTTCCAAGTTCATATTTGGAATATGAAGTTGCCTCTCCATTTCCTGCAATTTGTTAGAAAGCAATTTCTTCTCTTCCTCCATAGAATTTAACTACTCTCTAAGAATGTTGCTCTTCCTTCCATCCTCATACATTTCTCTCACCATATCCATCATGGTGAAAAAGTCTTGCTTCTTGTCTTCATCAAAGAATCTTGTGAAGAAAGCAGAATTTGAGGACACACTTGTAGAAGTAGTCATTATGACAATGAACAAAAGAACTTAAAACACGATTAATAAAGAGCTTATTCAACAACCTTTTGTAACAAACCTCTTGTGCTTCAAGGATTGCCTTGAGGTCCTTTGGATAAGAAGAATGCCTTCAACCCTTCTTGTCCTCTCCTGGACTAAGCTATCAATAGATTTCCCTTCACCTATGCAAACTCAACAATAATCAATTTGAAAACAAGCATACAATCAACTTCTGACTATTTAAACACCTTTCAGATAAGAAATCTGTGCTCTATCAATCAAGCATTCTGATATAACCTTCTTTGAAGGTGGGGTTAATCAATCTCAAGATCTGATACCACCTGATCTGAAAATGGGCACTAAAGGCTTCTTGTCAGCTTCCAAGAACCTCTCCCACTTACAAATCTTAAATATTCCCAAGATATTATGATTAACCAATTGCGGAATTAATATTGCTTGAAATAGGCGTATGCTTGTGGTTGTTTTTAACTGTTAAGTGCTTTAAGTTCACTTGCTTATGCTAATATAAAATACATATAACAGTAAATAGAATAGAAAATAAGCAGCAAATGCAATGTAGCAATAAGCAATAACACATAACAACAATATAATATGGAGTTCACCCAAAACTCTTGAGCTACGTCTCCTTGAGCTCTAGTCAAATCGACTAGGCTCTCTGGGATTATGGCAAAGTTCTTTTATAGGCTCCATGCCCAACTCCACTGGTTTACATTTAACACAATGGGCTTAGAACACCATCTTATCCCTAGCTCTGAAGCTCTTCGGCTTTCTAGATCTGACTCTCTCTCTGGCTCTCAGCTCAGACTCTGGCTCTGGCTCTAGCTCTAGCTCTTGGCTCTGGCTCATGGCTCATGGATCTGGCTCTTGGCTCTGGCTCGTGGCTCTGGCTCTGGCTCTAGCTTTGGCTCTAGATCTCAGCTATGCATGCCTCGATAGTCCGCTTGGCCTCCAAGCAACTCTTAGCAACCTTCCAATGACCTTTTTTTCAGTCCTCTAGCTCCCTCGACAACCTTCAGCTACCTTCAGCATTTTTTCTCTCTATGTTTTTATCATGCATTAGTTACAGTCCTCCATCATTAAAGAACCTAACTGTTTCCTCACAAGAATCTGTTTAAAAATGGAAAAGAACACATGGGTAGGAAAACTCGGTCATTTTTCCTTTGGCTGTGTCAGCCAAATAACAGAAATACATAGGAAACACATGCAAAACACATCATGGGCCTTTAGCCTAAACTTACAATATTATGGAATTGGCCCTATAAACCTATTAAGACCATCTAAATATTGCTTATTGCTATCGCATGGCATAATGTCCAAAAAACCCAATACACGGATAATACACAGAAAATATGGATTTCAAAAATTATGAAATCGCATCCATAATTCATATTGGGTCCGCCTTTTTATTGGTGTATCACAAGTCACAATCACAATGTGCATTGGCCTTAGTATTGGGGGTTCACCGATCACCAATTGTCGATATTGCCGATCGCTCTATCGATGCTATCAATATCAGCCCATCAAAACATTGGCATATCACATATCAGTATCGCAATGGCCCCAGGGGTCTTCCCTTTGGTCATGTTGATCGCCGATCTGGCAATCAGATATTGACCATTGATCTATGACCGTTAATCCAATTGTTGACAGTCTGTTTTGGGCGCGTAACTTGCATGGGGATTAACCACCTGAAAAAGTGGTTTCCTCTCTCCTCCACCATGCCACGCATCGGCCAATGTATGGATTCAACTAGAGCCCGTACAATATCACTTACCACTTGAGGCCTGCCCAAAATACCATTTACTACCCCTTCCTTTCGGAACTCAAAAGGTTTTCCTGTTTGATTTATAAATCTATCAGGTCCACTGAAGGCCTTTGCGCCTATTTTAAGTCCTTCAACCTTGGTTTATTTCGATGTGATGAAATAATGTGAGGTGATGGGTTCTAAGGGTTTTTATGTTTAAAAACACATTTTCCCTTAAGTCCCATTTATATAAGAATTTGCCTCCTTTTCAAAAGACAAAGGCAAACTTCTTTTTGTGATAAATTCTTCATCTGAAGTCCATTTTAGCCCATTCAAGTTGTAGTAGATTCAAAATGAAAATATATACGCATTTGGGCTATTTCCGAGAGCATCCTTGGACTTTAATTTTCCTCTATGAGGAACACTTTAGACTTATAAGTCTATTCAAGATCCATTTTAATCACTGCACTAAACAAGGAATTCAGTAGACCCAAGTCTGAGCACAATCGATCATGGGATTCAAGGAGATCATGATGAAGCTTGGTGAGATTCCCTGGGAGATGGGTCAGGGATTGAAATGCAAGATCTGTGAAGCCAACATGAATATTACAGATGGGCAACACCGCGAATGGTTTGTAGCTTCGCTCTTGCCTCATTTAAGGGTTGCTTTATCACAACATATGATTGGGACCCAAGAATAAGCCCTGTAGATTGCAATGAGATTGCATGAGACACCAATTTAATATGTTTCTTTGGGAGTTTAGGAGATTCATGCAGAGTTGTAGTATCTTTGCCTAGAGTTCCAAAGTCTGAAGAAAGATAGAGCAGCTCGGCCTGAGGTGCGCGAAGAAGTTTGGTGTTTGAAATTTAAGAGTCAAGGGCATGATAAATATCATTTCCCTGTCTTCACGAATTATGTTGCAAGAGGAGGGTCAATGCCTCTGAGGCCAGAAGCTCAAATAGGGCCAAGTACAGGGCCCACGTTGTGGTATGCTATCTGTCAGGTAGCTAGAAAACATGTGACAGACAATTGTCACTTGCTACAGAAATTTGTAAAGATACCGCAACAACTCTTCTGCAACTTCTACAAATCAATAGGTCACGATGAGTGTAACTGTCATAGTTATGAGCTAATGATGGAGAGAACGCTGACGTATCAGATGTAGACTAAAACTCGGACTCTGGATCAAGGCATTGTGGGAGCACGAGGAGGATAACGGTGGCACGGACGAGGCCGAGGTGGAGGAGGACCTAAGAGAGGTCAAGGACAAGATATTTTCTACAATTTTGGAGGGGCAGGAGACTATGCACGAGAATGTAGGAACCGGACGCATCTATCGTGCCAATATTATACTCAGTTTGATCACGTGATAGAAGACTGCCCTGTATTAATAGCTAAGATGCACAAAAAGGGGACGCAACCTCAACACCCTACCCAAAACCTATAGATGATGACAGTTGAACCCTGTGAAGAGGATCCTAATGTGAATATAGTGTTGTGAAGTGGGGTGATGACTGGCGAAGATAAGGGAAAGAAGCCTGAAGAAGGTTAATGGGTCTGCAAAGCTCCAAAGAAGGAGGTTGGCTTTGATCTGGAGCATGTGAAAGAAACCTTCATGGAAGCAAAGAAAGGCTTCGGTGAGGCTTCTACCTCAGGAAGTCAGGATAAGCAGTCAGAAGAAATGGACCCTTCTATGCTTACTACCTTCTTGGAGACCTGTATGAAGCTACTACACAATAGCAAGGCTGTGAAAGGATTGCAAGAGTTAATCAATAAATGTGTTGGTAAAGAAAATGTTATTGAGGGACCACGCGTGCTTAGGAAAATTGGTAAACATAAGGCAAGAACAGGGTGTGAGATGAGGCTCACTGCACAAATAGGAGAGTATGAAATGGACCAAGTGATTCTAGATGTGGGATCAGATGAGAATATTTTGCCAAAACATACATGGGAGAGAATGGGGAGACCTGCACTATAGTGGTATCCTATTCAATTGAGGATGGAAAATCAGCAAAATATTATCCCCATGGGAAGACTACAAGGAGTGACAGTAGATACTGAAGGCACAAGCACACTGGCCGATTTTGAAGTGATAGAGATTGTCGATGACAACAATCCCTACCTGATGAGCCTCATAAATGGGTAATTATATGGGCTCATTTTACCTCCTAACCTAGTCAAATCAACCATTCTCTTAGCTTATTGTATGATTTTCTAACTATATTTATGCTTATAGAGTGAGTTTAGTTAGTTATGATACCATGTGGTCTAACATGTGTTTAATGCAGATTATTGATGATTTTTGAGGTCAAAGTCAAGGATCTAGTGGACAAATGGCAGCAATAACTCGAAGTGGACAAAGGAGAGGACTTATAGGAGGGAATCCCCCTCATTTATTACTCCTCACTTCGAATTCACCTTCATTGAGCTCAGAGTACAAGCAGCCAAGTCATGCACTAGAAGGCAATCGATTAAGTGGAGGATGAGTTATGATTATCTCGAGTTTTTGGAGCCAAGCCTCCTTGATTTTAAGGAAGCTATTGGTAGCTTCATTCGTATAAGTAGAGAGGCCTAGGGCCTCACTAGGGTCAGATTTTTGTTGGATTTTTGTTGTAATTTTGCTTATGTAAACTCTACTCAAATTCTAGCTTATTATTTTGACAGTCCCATGTAATCTTGTTGTTGTTTTGGAAATAAAGATGGAATCCTTTTTGAGCTAGCACTGAGTTACCTCAGAGGGCTGAAGCTCTTGGGTTAGTGTTATAGACATATTTGGGCACTGGAACCCCAACCATATATGTCCATAAACCAATGGCTTCTGAGTCCCTGAAAGTGTTGTCTCATACCCTAAAGGAACAAGGTCGGCTGATTACATCATCTCCCAAAAGTTCTCCAAGGAAAACTGCTCAGAACTGGTCAAAATTGGACCATACAGACTACTCAGTGCTAAGGGTGTGATGCGTCTCACCTAGCACATGCAAAAAGTGCAATGCATACTAAAAATCCCTTTTGTAGGGTACGATGGGTGAGAGTAGACAAATGGTAGAGACAGTTTGCAAGGTGGATGATCATGTAATCTTCCAGAAACTCCTCCTGTGACACTTGCCTCTCTGAATTCGCCCAGGGATGAGTAAGTGATCATGAATCCCCAAGTGGAACCAAGAACTATCAGAGAGAGGACACTAATCAAAATCCCAGAAGCTGACTCACCCCCCTGCAAACATCTATATGTGGAGCCCTCATCCCATAGATCCAGAGGCTGGAATCTTGTATTTTGTAAGGAAGTGTTGTTGGTTTCTTGGTGGAATATCATAGTGTTGGGTGATCTAAGCTTTTCATGAGGTGAAGAAGGGCTTTCATGCTGGGAGGATGACGCTAGGTCAGATTAATGGGCTGTAGTCCTCTCTTCTACTCTTTCTATCAATAAAGTTATTTAAGTTTTCCTCCACATTCTTGTATGTTTGACGATATATGCATTTGTGTGGTCAATATATATCTGGTCCTATATTGTTTATGATTGTAGATCTCTGTACTTTGAAGGTATTATGCTGCTTTGACTTTACAGGTGCTCTTTGAAACAGAGTAAGTAAGGAAGGAACGTCAAAGATCTGTCAAAGGGGAGAAGAAACAAGCAAGGAGCCAAGCAAAGACTGAGGTTGGTACTCTCTGCTTCTCTCTCATCTACTTCTCATAAAGGAAAACAAAAATAACTTTAGTTTGTTTGTTTCTAAGATAGCTACCCATATTAGTGGGACTAGTAGCTTTGAATGGACACTAGATTTCTCGATAAAAAAATGGCAACTCCACTAGGGAGTGAATAGCTTGTTTACTTGTCTAGATTTGTTTTCTTTATAAACTATAGACGGAGCCTGAAGTTAAGCCAGCTAGCCTTTGAACTGCATTTGCTATGCAAGTGTAAAGTAGATCAATGATGCTTCAATCCATCTCTGGGTTTTGTTTATAAACTGAACAATTGATTTGCAAATATCCTAATTGCCTTGTTGGTGGCTCAAGTAACCTCATTAGATCAGCCCCTATGATTTACATTTACTGACTATCATTAGCTCAGCTTAAATCCCTGAACTAAGCTGCAAACTTTGACCAAAAACCAAGTTAAAGTCTCATCCTTGGACCATCGCACCTTCTCCTCTTGGCAATCTAGATGCATCACACCTCTCGTGTGCAGTAGGTGAGATGCATCCCTGTTTCCCTAGGTTACAGGTGTGATGATCAGATAAGACTATTTCTGCCTCCAGATTTTGGTTTTTTCTTCACTCTCTTCAGATTTATTCAGGAGTTTTTCTATCTGTGATCAGTATACCACTGTGGAAACTCCCTTTCTTTACATTATTCAGCCTCCATTGTACAAATAATTGTGAATTTTTTTATGTATTGTCCGCCATTTACAGTTCTCCTTTACAAAGAAGTAGCTTAGTCGAACTGTTGTCTTTTGATTTGGAAGTGTCACAAGTGTCGTTTTCAGTCAAAGAAAAGAATCCTACTCTTCTTAATGGTCAATTAAACTGTTACTCTTGTATTTGATTTGAATTAATAGTATTTCAAGTGTCAAAAGAAGTTTTCAATTCAAAATCACAAAGTGTCATCATTGTCTTCCTTTCGTTTTTTGAAGAGAAAATTATTTTTTTTCTCAGTAAAACTAATTCTATTAAGAGGACGTATGGTACAATAAGAAGTTACAACCAAGAGAGGCAAGAACATAGGCTACTGAAAAGGATAGGCTATCCACCTCGGCCCCTAAGAAGAAGAGAAGAGAGCTGAACTGAGCGAGAAGAAACAAGAAGTATAGAGGAGCAAGAACAAAACAGAGGATTCTACCCAACATGTGTAGAATCAACTATTCAACATTTTTTCCCTTTCTTTTTACCAACTTTGACCCAATCAGGAGGACTCTGCTGAACCGGCATGATTTGCAAGCTTGGTGGTGCTGACGGGGAGGACTCCTTGTCTGAGTCCGAGGTGGAGGATTCATGATTTATTTTCTGTGAGATTGGTGGGATAGACAAATCCTTAGGATTCATCGAGGGCGAATCCTATGCCAGCTTTGCTTCCATTCCTTCCGCATCCTCTTCCTCTTCATTCAAACTGAAATCAAATTCATCCATGTGGGGAGGATCGTGAGGCTCCCAGCTCTTGGATTTCTGCTTGGGGTTGACTTTCTTCTTTTGGGCATCCATCGTGGGACAAGAACTCTAAAGGTGCCCTGTGTGATGGCAGTTTCAACAACGAAATGTTTTGTTCTCGCAATCCAAGGTCTGAGTCCAATGGAAGTCTCCAATTTTGAGATTGATCTATTCAGGGAGACCTTTGCTCATATCTATTTCTACACAGATTCTGGAAAAGGTGTATATGCCCATTTCCCCTCTATAGACATATGTGTCTAGCTAGCGGCCTAGAGATTTGCCAATCCCTTGGAATACAACAAAATGCCAAAGGTGTGCCGAGAGATTTGGAAGTTTGACCCAGATAGGGAGCTTGGTGATGATTGCTATAGCAGGATCGAAATCTGGGAACCAAGGGGTGAGGAATAAACCTGCTGAGCCCCAAAAACATGGGCCTGTAGTTAAAGCTTTTTGGTAATCCTCCTCAAAAGTGAACACTACAATGACAAAACCCTTTGAGCATAACAACACCTTGCAGTTGTTGGTCCAGTTAGAGTGAAGCCATTGGTAGAGGTCTGCTGCGCATGGCCATAGCACATTGAACCTGCAAATAATGGCGTGATCTGCAAACTTTTGGGTTTGCTCATCCAATGATGGATGCATGATTTCAATGGAGAGGGTTTCCTCCAATTTGTCCACCAGAAAAGGCTTGGGAGCCTCAGCTGGTGGAGCTATTTTCTTATGCATCTGAGCATGGACAATGTCTTCGTAAGAAGACGCTTTATCTAAGGATGACTGTCCTATAGCTCCCCCTCTCAAACGTAGGGTAAAAGTAATGGTTGAATTTCTCTTAACGCTGTAAAAAGACAGGGGGAGATGATCCTCGAGTTGTTTACCTTCGTGGAAAAGTCGTTGAGCTACAAAGGGTATCCCCAACTTGAGATGCAGAGTATGCTTGAGGTCCTGCACAAGATCCGATGAGCCCACCCATTGTAGTAGAGTTTTGCCAGAGATGAACCTGATCTAGATCTGGAATGTGACAGAAAGATCAAGGTTTTTCTTTCCTTTGCAGATCCGAGACGAGATGAGGCTGGAGCTTTGAAGGGCCTTCTCCTCCTGAACTTGTCGTAGGGGTTTGTGAGGAGAAGAGGAGAAATTCCAAAGGTTCCTGAGTCTGTCATTGCGTTTCGTCCAAAAGAGCTTCTAGATGTTTCCTCCAGGTAGATCCAGGAAACTTAAAAAATTCTGAAGGTCAAGAACAGAGTATCGGCTATTCTGGGGGGACAGAGAAGGTACTGATATAAATGAGCAACCTTCCAGCACAGAGAATTTCTTCTCAGGAGCCGCCTTCTGAGGAGAAACGAGAGCAAATTATGCATTTTCATCCTTAGCCAATGCATCTGCAATCCGATGGGGGCGGCTGTTACAAGATGCAGTTGCAGAGGTCAAAGATCTGGCTGCCCCAGTGCCGAAGGCGAGGAAAATGAGAGGGCGGGGAGCTTTCAAAGATTATTTGAGGACCTGCGTATCAGAAATGAAGAAATAGACCGGCATTCCTTGACTGTTTCAAGCTTCCCCTTCATCAGCAGGGCCGAGCAGAGGCCAAGCGGCGGCCGAGGGCAAGGAGGCGGCGGCGGCGACGCAGTTAGGGTTCATCTTCGGCTCTCAATAAAATGTCGCATTACACTCGCCAAGTAAAAAAAGAAGAGAAAATTATTAGTACTGTTGCTTTGAAAAGATAATTCAAACTTGTACTTAGCATTCTTTTTGTCATTCACACATTAAGAAAGCGGAAAACAAATACATGCATGTGCATTTGCATTTAGACTGGTTGTTGATTTTGATTTAGGATAGTGCATCTAGTGTGTGCTCTCTACTCTATGTTGAAAGAATCTTGCTTCTCTTTCCTTAGTAGCTAGGATTTTCATTGCAAAAAGAAGAGTAAACGACTGTT
>APFE030195885.1:6807-19892 GCA_000404065.3 Pinus taeda
CCTTTGTGATTAAAAGATACAAGATTGGAATCCGTTGGGTCAATCCCACCTATTGCTGATAATAAAGCCTACTTTTGGGAGGGGCAATTTTGTAGTACCTCAAGAGTCGACATCGCTGATGGCGATTGGGCTAAATCCTCCACTATATTATAGTGTTGTGTTGCTCGGGCACGAGGATTAAACGTCGATTTGTGTATTACTCCCTTTGGCGGTTTTATTGCTAATTCAGGAATGATGGGTGGCACAACTTCGGTCGAAGTTGTTGTTGAACTACTAGGTTGATCATTATCCTTGTTGTTCAACATCTGTGGATTCCCGTAATCTTTACTCCTTGTTGATATGAGAGAATCATTCAGTTGCTTTGAAACTGACAACATCAGCACTTGGGATGGGGAAGCATTTTTGCTAGCAACCAGATTTGTTCCTGGGTTTGGAAATGGATCAGTCAATACAGGCGAGGTTTTTGAACTTTTGAAGAATTTTCTAAGTTCATCTTTATATGGACATTCTCTGGTCCAATGATCCTCGTCACATATACTGCATGGATTTCTTGGTTTCGTATCCCCAGAAGGGTTTGCAGAAGATTTTTTAGGAGATGTTTCCTCCTGGTTTTTCTTCTTCCCTTGTTTTTTCTTCTTTCCTCCTAGTTCCTAGGTTCTTTGCCTTTGTCTGTCGACACAACATTTACTTCTAAGGCTAGAAGTTCCTCATTTGCATTTTGACTCGAAACCGTGTGGACCTTTTTCGATGTAGCCTTTGCGGTTTTAGTGCTTGTCGTACCTATCACACCATCACCAGCATGAGAATCTTTGTTTGATTTAGGAGGTAGACGAATCGAAAATTCCTGTCTAGGAGCATCAGGGATTTTATCGTAGAGCATGCCAAACTGAGTATAAATCAAGTCTAGATATTGTGCATGAGCAATAACTTGCTCTTCAGTGACGACTCCTCCCTTTGCCACGTCTTCTGTAATAGCGCGTAAGAGTGACTTAATAAACCATTCAGCCAATAGCTGATCAGGAACATATGTTTTTACCATTCTACAACGATGTCGCCACTCATGAATATGATTGGATATGTTAGTGGCTGTCATTTGTTTGAAATTGGTAACTAGCTCAATTCCTATTTCGTACCTTATAGGTAACTGAAAATGGGTTAAAAAAGTTGTGGCTAGGGTACTGAAGTTATCAAACGAAGCTCTAGGCAGTTTGATATACCACTTTGCTACCGGACTAGTTAACGTGCACTGAAAGAGGCGAAGCCGAATCGAATCATCATTGAGAGTGTTTGATGAACACCATAGATGAAAGGTCATCACATGAGTCGATGGGTCTTCGGCCGGATTCCCATTAAATTTAGGAATATCTGACGAAAGTTTATGCGGAATCACCGGCCACCAAGGGGCGTATGCAATTGGATCATTCGTTAGTCGACTCAGATCCGATAACTCTAAAGTTTCCACGAAAGGCAACTGTTGATTCAGGCTTGGTTGAGCATACCCACAATAAGACAAAATTGTTTGAGCAGTCGGTCTTTGCATACTAGCATAATGCAATTCATGTTGGTAACTTTGGTAAGGTTGATGGGCATAACCATTATGATATGGTTGATATGGCTGTCAATTACTTGCAAAGACTTGTTGCTCATATCCTTGGTAAGCCTGCTGGAATTGCGGTTGTTGGTATTGTACCAGCCATGGTTGTGAAGTCATGGGTTGTTGTCCAGTACTGACTGTTCGACCAACATGGGGGTTGGTGTTCCCCGTTTGAACCTGTGCCATTCCACGAGTTGGTGTTTGTGGTTGTGTCGTGGGTACAAGAGTTTGTTGCATTACAACCTGTGAAACTTGAGGTTGGCATCCAACTAGTGATGCTTGTTCTTGTGATACTGCCACAATAGCCGATGTAGTGGGGATGTTTGTAATAGGTAAACTTTTTTGTATTGAGCATACAATTCTTGGTTGTTGTGACAGGATTGGCACCCAACTGCTACTTTTGATTCTAGCATAACCCAAGTTTTGTTGTGAACTCAAGCATGGTTTTCCTTCCGAGGAAGGCAATGAAAGGGTATACAGCCCTCCATACGACGGTAATCCAGTACTCAAAGGAATGATTTGCCTTTGTGGACCAGTTTTCCCAAATTGACCTTGTGACGGATCAATTTGTTGAGACTCAACGTAACAGATTCCAGATATAATTCTGGACGAACAAATGGGAACGGTACATACTGTCGAGATAGCCCCTAGATGGACTCCATCCAGTGACTGAAAGCTGGTTGGGACAGATGGCACGCCTGTGAACATTGTCGGAATAGCAGAAGGAGCTTTTGTTGTTGCTGTGTCGGGTAACACAGTCCTTGATGTTGAAGGTTGTTTAGACATATTAAGCCTATCCAAAATATTCCTCAGTGATTCTTCAGGAACTTCCAATGGCGGGTGAATATCTTCTGGTGAAGAAGGATACAACGTGATCCCAGAACCAAGTTGCGTTGGAGTGTTAGATGGAGGATCTTCCACAATCTTTTCTATGGCAATCAATCCGGGAGAAAGAGATAGACCGTCAGGTTCGTAAAATATTTCTGGTGCCGAAGAATATGTAAGTTCTGCAGCAACAGACAGTTGGGTAGTAACACCTTCTGAATTGGCTGTAGACGAAGCCGGTTCAGGAATAGAAGTGTTAACCATCACACTAGGATCAGTTGTAATGTCCATTTGCTATTGCGGAATTTCTTCTGTAGAGGCAGGGGTACCAGAAATGTTCGGAGTAACTGGAGTCTCTGAGGATGTTGGAGTGCTTGCTCCAACTAACCTAGGGGACTTTGATCCAGTCAAATGAGTTCGCTTTGTCCATAATGGTTTCGCTTCCAGAGTCAATGATGGTTGACGCGTAAGTCTCCGCGAACGACGGGGATTTGATTGACTTTATTCCACGATTGCGGATTACTTGATCATCTCAAATAAAAAGGGAAAAATGTTTTTTCGAATTAAATGAATTTTAGATGCTTTGACACGACTTGTTTTTTAAATTTTAAAGAGTCGAGAGAAAACAAAAGATGACTCTAGTCGCCTTTGATTTTTATTGAGCCTGAAGTGACAAGTGCTCAGAGGACCTTTTCCTTTAAGGAGCCTGAAAAGGAGAAAAATGGACTTCTCTGGAGATCTAGGCAGAGGGGATTACCAAACCAATCGCAAAAGTACAGAATACCTTTTACGATACGACAGTCAATCTTCCTGAATGTTGTGTTCAGTGCATTGCGATCGATAGGGTGACAGACACGGCTTCTTAAGGATAATGGATGCAGCCTATTGTGGTCTCCCAATGTATACTCGATGGTACGTGGGAGCACAAGTCCGTACTGGCACTTGTCACCTCAAAGTGGAGGAATCACCCAACCAACAATGAAAACAACAGTTACCAGGTTTTACGACGCCAGAATACGTCTCTAGGCTAGACCTCTAGATGTTGTGTGTTAGGTTCCAAAGCGTTGTTAGATTTATTAAATTTATTTTAAGTTGATCTTGCTTAACAATTTTCCTTTCAGGTTCACCGTGTGATGTGTATATAATTCCTAAAATGCAGTCTAAGATGATAAACAAACGTTTAATCTTCATTTCGCAATGAAAAT
Organism: Pinus taeda; assembly: GCA_000404065.3. Lineage (NCBI taxonomy): Eukaryota > Viridiplantae > Streptophyta > Pinopsida > Pinales > Pinaceae > Pinus > Pinus taeda. Next base: position 10,432 of record APFE030195885.1, read on the forward strand.
CCCTTCTACTAAGGAAAGAAAGTTAAGAACCTTTCAGCAAAGAGCACAGACCACACGCTAAATGCACTGTCCTAAATCAAACCAAGCAGTTGAAATGCAAATGCACATGCATGTATTTGTTTTCAGCCTTCTTAATGTATGAATGATGATAAGAAAGCTATGTGCAAATCTGAATTACTTTTAAAGCGACAATACTCAACAAATTCCTTTTCAAAATGGAGTGAAGGTAAGAAAGACACTTTGTGATTTTGAAATGAAAATTGCTTTTCGACACTTTAAAAACTACTAATTCAAATCGTATGCAATTGTAACTGTATAATCGACTATCAAGAACAATGGGATTGTCTTCTAAAACTGAAAACAACAGCTACGACACTTTCAGATCCAAAAACGACAGTTCGACTATGTTACTTTTTTGCAAAAAAGAACTGAAAATGGCACACAATACATAAAAAAATTTACAGTTATTTGCACTAAGGAGGTGGAATAATGCAAGAGAAGGGGGGTTTTCACAGAGATACACTGACTACAAACAAAAAAACTCCTGAATAGGACTGAAAACAGTGAGAAAAAACCACAGTCTGAAGGTAAAGTTAACCTTCCCTGACCATCGCACCTGTCACACTGTGAATTCAATATGCAGTGCACCTACTGTACTCGGGAAGTGCGATGCATATAGTTTTCCTTGAAGGCAGGGTGCGATGGTACTAGTGCGAGACTTTAAACAAGTTTTCACTCACAGTTTGGAATTCAGTTTAGGGATTTAGGCCGAGTAAGTAATGTTCAGTATATGTAAAACACAGGGGTGATCTAAAGAGGTTACTAGAGCCACCACTTAGGGCAATTAGATTGTTTGTAGATCAATTTTTTAATTCATAAACAAAACCCAGAGATAGACTGAAGTAGCATTGATCTACTTTGCATTTGTATAAAAAATGGAGTTCGAAGACTAGCTGGCTTGGCTTCACGCCCCGTCTGTAAGCTTATAAAAAAACAAAGATAGATAGGCTAACAAACAATCTAGTCGCTCCCCAGTGGAGTCGCCATTTTGTTACCGGGTATAGTGTGCACTAGGATGGTGTTATTCCCACTAAGATTGGTGGCTATCTTAGAAACAAAAAATTAAAGTCTACTTTCGCTTTCCTTTATGAAAATAGATAGGAGTGGAACAAAGGAGACCAACCTTAGTCTTGCGCTTGATTTCCTCTCCTTCCTCATAGAGCTTTGCCGCTTCTGCTTTGTCTGCCCAGCTTCAAAGAGCACCTGTGGAATCACAACAACATACTACTATCGAAGAACAAAGATCTATATTCATAAATAACACAGGACTAGATGCGTGTTAACCATACAAATGCATATATAATGAAACATACAAGAATATGGAGGAAAACTTGAATAGCTTTATTAAGATGAAAAGTAGCAAGAGGATTACAACAATATGTTCTGACCCACCATCATCCTCCAGCAAGAAGGACCTTCTTCACCTCAAGTAAAGCTTAGATCACCCAACATTATGAAATTACACCAGAAAACCAACAACACTTCTCTATAAGATACAAAATTCCAGCCTCTGGATCTCCGTGATGAGAGATCCATATATAGATGATTATAGGGAGGTGAGTCATCTTCTGGGATCTTGATTAGTGTCCTCTCTCTGATAGTTCCCGCTTCCACTTGGAGAATTATGATCTCTTACTCATCCCTGGTTGAAAATAGAGAGGCAGGTGTCAAAGGGGAAGCTTTTGCAAGATTCCATGATCTTACACCTCGCAATTTGTCCCTGCCATTTGTCCATTCCTGACCATCACACCCTGCAGAGCAGTAACTCAGTATGCATCGCACCTTGTACACTGGGAAGGCGATATGCATCGTACCCTCTGCACTGGGCTTTCAGTATGGTCTAGTTTTGACCATTTATGACCAGTTTTCAGTGGAGAACTTATAGGAGATGATGTAATCAGCTGACCTTGTTCCTTTAGGCAGTGAAGCAACACTTTTAGGGACTTAGGAGCCCTCAGTTTATGGACATTTATGATTTCGGTTGAAGTGCCCAAAAATGTCTATAACAAGAGGCCTCCAATTCCCTAAGGTTTGATGGTTGTTCTCTGATAATCCTACCTCCCTTGTATGGTTTTCTTTGATTCCTAACTTTGTCTGTTGAGGTGTCACTACCTATGTTTGCATCCTCCTCATAGTCTTGTTCATCTTGGTCCATGTTTGCAAAGTTGAGGTTGTATGAAGGGAATGAGTGAAAATGTTGTTAGGAATGATGGGAAGGGAGATGAGCTTGTGGCTAGGAAATGAATGAAGGAGTAGGAAATGAGAGGGAGGGCTTTGAGAAATTTCCCTTGGGCAAGAGGGATAAAAGGGATGGGAAATTTGAAATAGGGAGAAAGGGACAATGGGATAGGTGATAGGGAAATAGGGAAAGGTTTTAGAGTTTTGGTGAGTGATAGGAGGAACAATGATAGCTTAGGGTTTTTATGCATACAAGGGAGATTTTAGGGTTTCATGTTTCTAAAGGAAAATGATGCTTATGATGTGGATATGCAAACAAAAACCAATGTGAGGGATGTCAAATTACTTGTAGGAAGGTGAGAGAGAGAAAATTTGATGTTTGTTGGAAGTTTTGAGGCTTTTCTAGCCTTCCTTCTCAATGCATAGTGCGAGTGCCCAGATGCGCAGTGCCACCCTCAACGTGCAGCGCCAATGTAAAATTTCACTAGGGAAATTTCCCAGATGCACAATGCTGGCCTCAATGTGCAACACCAACATGTCTACCCCCGCTCTGCCAATGCACAGTGCCACTGCTCCACTTCTCTAGAAGCGCAATGCCACCCTCCAAAAGCACAGCGCAAAACTTCTTTCACCCAAAACTCACTCAAGCTTGCCTCTTCTTCTCACTTTTTTGACTCCTTGCTTTCCAATGAGAATTATGAACTTAGAAATGAAATGTGGGAGCTTAAATAGGAGTAGATTTTGATTTTTCATTTGAAAAACCCACTTTCTAATGTTTCTTGTCCTTCTTCAAAACTTTGTTTTAATGCCTTTCTCTTCTTTGTGTCTTTGCAGGTGGATAAATGCTCAGCTTGAACTGATTTTTGTAGTGTTTCTTTGTCTTGCAGCAAGGAGAGATGCTCTGGTGCAGCTAGGATCAATTATTACATATAGTGACTTAGAATTACATATGAAATAAAAATAACTCAAAATACTCTATTTTCACATCAAAAACATGTTTTTGAGGTGAAAATTACATTAGGTTAAAAGATAATTATTCAGTGGATATGACCTACAGGCCATCATGCTTGACTTATTCATCATCCTCATACCCTTGTTGACCTTCACTTACATGTTAAAATCAGCCACTTGACCTTAGAAATGAAACCATAAGACCTAATGAAGATTTGAAATGAAACCCCAAGACCTAATGTAAACTGGAAATGAAACCTTAAGACCTAATGAAAGCATTAAATGAAACCCTAACTGAGGATAACCTGAAGAAGAGTCAGCAAGTATACTCTATGAGGGAGAAATTAGACTTTTTGAAGAAAAGAAAACCATCAGAGGATCAGTTTGACATGACCTAATGGAATGATGTAAAATTTTCAGTATGAGACCCCTAAAATGACAAAGCAAGGAGCATATTTGCTCCCTAATGGAAGTATGCAGATACTGACACTAACATTGGCCTTATTGGGGACGACAGGTCCTTGGAGGTGTCAAGAACACCATAGACCAAGTGCCTCATCCATTGGGCAATACGATCAAAACAAAAAGTGAAAAATGACTATACATACTAAAAACTGACACATAACCAAACTGACTCTAAACTTGACTTAGAAACCAAATCAACCAAACTTGACTCTAATCATTCAAACTTTATAGCCTTCACTTCAGGCCCCAAGCTCAGATGACAATGTACTTGAAACCTTGCAATGGAAATCTAACTGGTATGTACAATGAAGGTGAAGTAACTTCAAGGAAAAATGTCAAAGGTAGTAGTGCTTCAGGAGCCTACCATTCACTAGCCCTCTTGAACAATCCTGACCATCCATTTCCTTCAAAAAAAATGCATTCTGCCCCCAATAAGATGAGATTTTATATGGTCCTTTCCATAAATTGTAAAACTTACCATGCGTTCCCTTTTCTTCATTCCATGCATCCCACCGCAGCACTACATCTTCCAACTGAAACTTTTCTGCTTTGGTTTTGTGGTTATAAATCTTCTTTATCTTCTCTTGCAATCGGAAAGTGTTTTGGGAAAACTCTTCCCTTGTTTGTTGAAGGTGAATCATTTGATTAATTCTGTTCTAAATATCATCCTCTTTGCTACCAACTTCCTATAATAATCTCATGACCGGGACTGCAAGTGATGTAGAAAATATTGTATCAGTACCATAAACCAACTCAAAATGTGACATACCTATGGATTTTTTGTTGCTAACTTTGTCGGCCCACAAGGAATTAACAAGCTTCCGATGACAATTTTTTTGTTTGCCTCCAACATTTTCTTGATAATGTTCACCAAGGACTTAGTTTATGATTCAGCCAACCCATTTCCTTGTGGGTAATATGCCATGGAATGACCCAATGTAATATTGTACTAGTTGCAAAACTCAACCATATTCTTGGACTTAAATTCTACTGCATTATCTGTTATAATCTTGTGAGGGCACCCAAAATGAGACAAGATATTATATTCTAAAAATTAGATCATTACCATGTCCATGGCTTGCCTTGTCAGAATGGCCTCAATCCACTTGGTGAAGTAATCGGTAGCTGTCAAGATCCATTTTTGTTGTGATGATGATGTAGGATGGATTTCCCGTATGAAATCAAGTCCCCATTGCTAGAAAGGTGCATTTACCTCAACCGGTTTCAAAGGAAGAGGAAGCAACTTCCTTTTTCCTTGAAAAACTTGGCATTCATGGCAGCTCACCACTGTCTTATACAAATATGAAAACAAAGTCAGCCAATAATATCCTGCTCTCAACACTTTGTTAGTTGTTGTTTTCCAAAACAAATAACCGCCACAATCACCTCTATCAAAATCATTCATTACCTGTTGAGCTTCATCTTCAACCAAACAATTAAGAAGAACTCCTCCCGACTCTTTCCAATAAAGAGCATTATTTAAAATGTAGAATTTCGTAGACTTGAGTTTAAGTGATCTATCCTTACTTCTTGACATTCCAGGAGGAGGCGAAAGATGCTGAAGAACATAAACTATATCATAATACCAAGATGATTTGAGAAACATTTCCAATACCTGAATGAATGAGCTGCCATCTTCATCCTCTAACATTGCTGCAATAAAATTTATGTCTAGAGCATGCAGATTTGATTCAGCCATCAACTTTTGCAAGCCTTGTCCTTTGATCAGTTTGGTAGGCTTAATCTCAAGATCATACTCCAACATTGTTGCTATCCACTTACTCCTTCTTCACTCTGCATCAGCTTGCATGAGAACATGCTTGACTGCTACATTAAGAACATAGGTTATAGTATGTGAATGCAGAATGTATACTCTGAAATATTCTAATGCTTTTATAAGATCCATTTCTTGTTTCTCAATGATATTGTACCGCAAGGTAGCATCTCGAATAGTCCTATTGAAAAAAACAATGGGTTTCTCCACCTGATCTCTCTTTTGCATCAATACCACAACCATTGTGTGCTTGGAGGCAAATGAAAATATAATGAAATCATGAGTATAATCAGGACTAATCAAGACTAGGGTTGTGGTCAAAGCAAACTTTACCAAATTGAATGAATTTATGGCATCTTCGGTCCATTTCATAGTGTTGTCCTTCTTTAACATATTAGTTATTTCACGTAAATGCTCAGCCAAATTGGGTATAAATCTGCATAAGAAATTCATCTTACCATTGAAAGCCCGAATCTCCTTCTTGTTGCATGGAAAGTCTATATGCTGAATTGCCTCCACCCTTGAAGGATCAATGTGAATACCATCTTTAGAAATTTTATGGCCAAGTAGCTTACCCTCGTCCATGGAAAAAATACTCTTCCTCAGATTGAGAGAAATCCCGAACTTCCTATATTTCTGAAAGACAATTCTCAAGTGGTGCAAATGCTCATCATCAAAACCAGAAAATATTGTCAAATCATCTAAATAAACAACCAAGAAAAAATCCTTCTCATTAGCATAAGCTATCTCCATCGCCCATTGAAAAGTGGCTCCGACATTCTTCAATCCAAATGGAATTTTGGCATACTGAAAAGTTCCACATGGTGTTGTGAAGCCAGTTTTGTCTTGGTATTTCTCATGCACCAAGATCTAATTGTAGCTTGAGTAACCATTAAGTAATAACACCCGTGATGCTCCAACTACTCTTTGCAGAATATGGTCCATCTTAGGAAGTTGGCAATTATCCTTCAAGGACACCTTGTGGAGGTTCTGGAAATCTATGCACGATCTTATTTCTCTGGTCTTCTTTCGTACTGGGACCAAATTTGAAATCAATCAAAAAATCTAATTGGAATAATGATTCCAGCTTTAAACAATCTATTTACCTCTTTCTCGATGGATGACAACAACTTTGGATTGATTCTTCTCAACTTTTTTTCTAAAAGGCTTTTGATCCGGCTTGATATGAATAGTATGCTGAATGATATCCTTGTCATACACCTTCAAATCTGAATAATCTCAAGCAAAGACATCAGAAAATTCGGAAAGTAATCGAACATACTTAGCCTTTACTTCGAGAGACAATGCTTTTGATAAATTTACAAGCTTGGGCTTGTCAACTGTTCCAAGATTTACATCTTCAACTTCTTTCTCCGTAGGAATAAAACTCAGTTTTCTTACCGTATAATCCTGATAAAAAAGCTCCTCTTAAGGTATGATACCTCTAGGAATAATGTTATCCATCAGCTGTAAAAACTCCATCTGATTTACCTCAATATCTTATTCATCGGAATCACCATCATCATCAATGGAAGAATTTTTAAACTTTCCTTCATTCTACAAAAAGACATTAATTTCATTATCATCCCAAAACACTTGCCAATACCTTAAGTTATCAGGAATAGTAGGCCTATGTTTGACATGAATTTCAAATTTGTTGCTAGAATTCATTGGAATCTTCAAATTGCTGGCCACAATGGTGAGTGAATCTGCAATGGTGTTTTGAGTCTAGGGTACTGTTGTCAAGGTATATTCAGGAAACATCATCAAAATATCTAGAACTGCATTTCTATAGGCCCTCATCCATGGATGATTTGCTTGATATTCTCCTTTTACCTATTTAATGTCCAGCTCTGAATATCCATAAACAGAAATCCTTTTTTCATTGAGCTTCTTCAAGATTTTAAGACCTGTAATCAAAGCCTCATACTTTGCTTCATTATTAGAGCAATCAAAAGCTAACTTGTAGGAACATACTCTAACATTACTAGGAACTTTGGCAGGCTGGAAAGCAGGGCTTCGAATCCAAATTCCAATACCAACACTATCCTTACCCATAGCGCCATCAAATTCCATGCTCCAAAGGTCGGATTCATCATCTAGATGCTAAAATTTTGTTTCCATCTCTACCTTACCTTGGCTGATCACTTCATTTTTCTAATCTTCAATATCCTTTTTCTGTTGTGTAGGCCGCTCAAAAGAACTTGCTATTTTTTCTTTTTCTTGATTAAGGACTGCTCTAAAATTCTCGGAAATGTTTGGTACATCATCTACTTCTACAAGCTAAATGTCTATATCATTCAATCCACTATCAGAGTACAAAAAAAAGGACTCTAATCAGTATGTATAGCATTTATTGGATGATTCACGGGCTTCTCTTTACTAGTGATCATCTACTTCATTTTCTTTTTCTGTTTACAACTTCCTCAATTAACCGAAAACAGGGATAGTAGCATAAGAGAAGCCAAGTTGTAAAGTGCCTCTGACCTTAGCACCCCACGATCTAGATAAGGGCATACCAAATCGAGGCAGTATATTAGCAACTACCACATCCATCAAGGTATTTTTGGCTTGAATTTGATCTAAAGAAACCACCAAATCTTTGATGAGATTGTTGCAACGAACTGTACTGAAGTCAAAGGAGTACAAATCATGTTATTTCTTGGTGATATCTAGGCCCAACTTTTCCATAAAGGATTTAGGCATCAAATTATGGGACGCTCCAGAATCTAACATGGCATTATGGAGAATGTACTCATGCAGTCTAAGACTCAGATAAAAGGGAGGGACTTCACTATCTTCAGGCTGACCCTCTATGGATGGACCAGAAATGAGTTCAGGATGATCATCTTCAACATTCACCATTTCTAACAAAGGATCTATTTTCAATATTCTAGATACATGATGTTTATATTTGTTATTCTTACCCATCCCAGTCAAAGGAATGGACACCTTCAATTTAGCAATTTCACTTTCTAAATTAAAGGATGAAACTTTTTCTGCCTCTTTGACACCAATTCCCTTCTTATCTGCTTGCTCTTTCACTGAACTATCTTTTTCCTGATCGTTCTTCTCATTTGTAGTGACATTTGTTGATGGTACTTTGTTGGGACTCGGATCAGCAAGCTCTTTCCCTTTCTTCTGAGTTTTTGAGGAGTCATTCTTGGATTGCATATCTTTTCTTTTCTGAATGGGATTGGATGGTACATCTCTACTCCTTAAAGAATACTTCCTCTGTTGTGTAGTCAAAGCATTCATACAACCACGTTGATAATCATCAGATTTAACCTCTAAAACCACATCATTTGCTAAGATGTAATCTTCATCCCTTTGTATGTCTAGAACTTCTGCATATTCTTCATCTTCGGTCAGAAATATAGTCATGCCATCAGCAGTAAAAAATTCATTTGTTTCAATTACCGGATCTTCGTCATCTTCTTCTTCCATTCCTAGAACATAATTCTATTGTACAGGAGTTATGATCTGTTGATGTTGCGCTAGTTTCTCTGGGGCCTTTTGTTTTCTCTACTTGATTCAGAATTGGGGTTGTTGCTGTCCTCTAAAATTTGGATTCTGGATTGGTGGTTCAAGTCTATATGTGATGGTTAACCAATCAACCATCCTTTCCACTGTTCGAATCAATGTTTCCATCCTTACATCTGAAGTAGATGCTTCTTCTTTTATGGTCACTCTTTTCTCTAATCTCATTCTTTCTCTTTTAGCCGGCAAGTTTGCTTCTACACTTACTACATTCTTTTGCATGTCTTCTATTGTGCTAGGATCTCATTCCCACAACTGATATGCCATATCAACATCGAAACCGTCTACAAATTTGAACAAATGCAATCCTTCCATTGGTTTAATGTTGGCCAGAATAGCATTATATACTACATTAAACCTCAGACAATAGTCTTGCACACTGTTAGCTTCCTGCTGCAGCAGGTTATTCATTTTTCATGATTGGCATTTCACAGGCCAAATATGTCGTACTTTGCTTGCTGCAATGCTCCATATTTGCTCAAACAGTCTCCAA
>APFE030195887.1:0-12084 GCA_000404065.3 Pinus taeda
GAAGCGACTGATGATGGCATGAGGATGTGCATTCTCATGATTTGAGCACGACTGTTGGACTGATCACCTGACTAGTTCAAGTCATGGGGGCTATAGCGTGTATAAAGATGTGTTAGCATTATGTTGGAGTATCATGGCAATAGTTCACACAATGACAACACATGATGAGATCGACATGGTATGTTGTAGTGGGCATGTAGCTTGAGATGGAGGGCCAGCCTTCCATGGTAGGAGCAGCATGTGGAGATTACGACGAGGTGGTTGATGATCATGGATTGAGGAGAACATTCCGATGTATGACATATCGATGGATTATATGCCTTGGTATGGATATATTGGTGACATATGGTTTTCGAGATGAGAGATTGTCAAGGATGAAAATGATTTCCAGTGGGGGAGAATGTGAGGACTGTAGGTTTTAACCCCGTACAGAAATTACCTGCATACGAATTCTATCACAGGAAAAATAAAAATGCGAGAGCATAACACATAAAACACATATACACAGATATTTCCCACTGGATCTCAAAACGAGACTACCAGCTTGATTTTTCATTATGTTCCTTTCAATGTTACAATACATATTTATACATGCTGAAGCATCCAATACCATGGACCGAAAACCATCGCGTCCAAAACTGTGGACCAAAAACCATAGGTAGGTTCGCCCAACCTAATATAGGGTCCAAAAAAAAATTTCTCAGGGCGCTGCCCTGAACCCCGTAGAGGGGGGCTACCCGCCCCCCTCAAACCCCCTGCTGCGCAATCGGTGCAATGAAGGGGGGGCTCCGTCCCCCCTCTAACCCCCTGGTTCATTACGTGGGTTAGTCGTGGAAAGAATATAACACAACCCAACAGAAAGGGATGTAATCCTTGTGTATTACCAAGCCTGTGATATCTTAGGCTAAGGAAAATTTTAATCATTATGGTAGGGACTTTACATCCTCAAATAGTGTCTAAGAAAGGGGGAATATTTACTTACAAGGATAGAAGAAGAATTGTTATCTAGCCCTTGCAAAGCACATTACATGAAAATATTTTACCCTTTATTCTTTCATTTAGAGAATTATTTCACCTTTTATATAGGTTAGATATATTTTTACATCCCTTTTGTAAGACTTTCATCTCATGCATGTCCTCTTATGTCATTCAAATAAACATCTCATCATGTTGCTACATCAGTTATGTCGATGGTGTAAATCATTATATGTGGAATATTGCCTCGGTATCTTGGGAAATTTTCATCCCTTTGCATGCCCTTTTCCACTAAAATGGAATTTTCATTGGATATGTCACTAATAACCATACCAAATGCACTACTCCAGTGGTATTTTCATTGGAATTGTCACCAATAACCATGTCAAATGAAATGTGGTGATTGGTTTGTTAGCCAAACCCCTTAAGCATCATGTTCATCACCTTTGTGTTTGCCTCAATTCCAATCTTCTTATCATGCAATAGAATGATGTTTATCATGTGTGTAATCCTTTTCCTTATAGAAAATATTTATGAGCTAAACTTCTGGTGTAGTCATTTGAATTAGTTTCATTTAGTCATGTTCCTAGAATCCAATATAATTTAGTGGATGCCATCAAAAGTAGCATTTTATATTATCATTTAACACATGCATACATTAGAATACAAATTGTGCATTCAAAACTAAGATATTGAGCATCATCATATGTCATTAAAAAATAGCATTGTACATTCACATTTGCATAAGTAATATCATTTCAAAAATTGTACTCATAGTGCATATTCCCACCACATGCTACACACAAAAATAAAATGGCATAATGCCTATATCCCTAAATAATTACTCCCCCATCACTGTTAGATATATTTTCACGACATACCATGTCCCCCTGGATAAATCTCTAATGCACTAGTTATCCATTACTACTCTAGTACTAGCCTCTACATTAGCATTATAATCTTATGTCACTCATGATTAAACACACCTCATAGAAACTATTCTAGTCATTATTGTATTATCTCCATCATCTAGCACTTTTGATGTGTAAGGGTCAACCCTCTACCTCATTCCTTGGAGCCCTAAGTTACTATGCTCAAACTACCCCTATCATGTGCATGGTCAATCAATCTTATTGGGGAAATATCTACAAACATATATAGGAGATGATTAGTATCATATATTGAAATATTATATTATATGTAATCAAATTAAATACGATAATACATACCATTTCAACCCCAAATCCATCTAGGTGGTACAAGAGCTTGAGATTGCCTTGGAAATTCATACCTTCATATGGAAAATCTTCAATCTAAATTGAAAACTAGTCCTAGAGTGTAAATAAATATGCATGAAACATGTTCCCATGATCTCATCTCTTTCCCCACCCCCAACCCCCCCCCCCCAACCAACTTAATTTCCACCCCTAATGGCACATTATTTTACTCTCAATAACCTCCATCTTAAAGGATAGGTATATTCTCAAAGAATAATGCACAAAGCAATGTACCAAAAGAAAAATTACCGTCATATCATTCTATAATAGGAAAATAATTTGATGTCTCATGGCCATAAGTAACATCTTGGCCCACCCATAATAACCTCACAATCCATCACATTCTCAATGAGCATCATTAAACCCCCTTGATATCATGTGGAGTAGCAATGAGCACCCTCCCCCCCCCCCCCCCCCCATGTGAACAATTGTCACTATGATGACTCATGTCTCCAATTGCTCTAGATTTTCTATCTAGATCACTCCATCATTTACCCTGACATTTTGATTATCATATCTCTCCATTCTTTCTTCTAACCTCTTTCTATGAGGAAGAACTAGTTGAGTGGATCCAACTACCCCCATTGTAGGTAGTTTAGTGAGGAAAAAATATATCCTCAAGAGTCAACTCTATCAACTCTCCCTCAACCATGAATACTCCCATTTCTAAATCCAAATACGTAATAATATGAGAGAGAATCCCCTCCCCCTTTCTTATAAATGGATTCTCAATGTACTTGAGTAATTCATACTAAGCTGAGGCCCCTGGTATAATTTGGTTTATATTAACAACATTTTGGATGTATTCAAATTTTCACTCACACCAAATCACCTTGAAAGCTAGCCATGTTGACTCAAAACCATTTTTTTTCAATCATGTTTCATTTACTCACTATTTACTGAATCACAAAGTATCTTTTAACCCCAATAACTACACCATCAATATAGATATTAGGTCAAAAACCTACTAGACCAGTGCAAAAATCCCCCAATCTCATGCATTGGACCAATGTAGATACTAGGGCTAGTTCCTACTCACTAATTGTAGGAGTCACCCTAGTTCCTACATTCCCAACGTAGGAATCACCCCTAGTTCCTACATTATCCCTAGAAAAATTGTTTAGGGTTCCCCCAAGATGAAACTAGACTTGATCTAAGAAGGTAAACTATCAAAAATAAATAGAAGGTTTGGATCGTTGAACTGAAACTCGTAGAATGAAATTTTATTGGTCTATTTGTCTACAATGACAATGCAAATATTTAAGACATATCTCCACTCTCGAAATTTATCATAAGAAAATATTTTTAATTTGGGGATCTTTCCCTATTTATAGAAAATCCCTAGCCTTCATTCTTCCTCATGTAGCCTCATAGGAACTCTAATTTACATGCCATATATGACATTAGATGCATAATTTTTGAGCTATCCAAAATGGTATTCTTAGGGTTTTGTTACATTGGTACTTCATCTAAACACATTTTTCCCCTAAAGCATCTAGGTATGTATTTTTTAATCTAAATTTTTATGCATTGATTTTATTTTTATGACCCATTATGGTTGGTATTAGTAGCATTTTATGTAGGAATTCACCATGGAATTTCCCATCTATCCATATATGTGGTCCTGTTTAGGTAACCTTTTTCACCTAACATATGGCATAGCATAACTCCCTTGATTATATTGCATTATACATACATTCTCATTTGAATCACCTGTAGAACCACCCTTGTTTAGGTAGATGGCTTAGCTCATCCCTTTCTTGCATTTTCCATTTACACAATGACATATCGTTCCCTACATGGGTTCCCTAGTTTAGTAACATTTGTTGCATTTTGGAACCCCTACAATTACAACCTCCTTAGAATTTAGAGTCTGCATAGTCTCTCTAGACTCTTATACTATTATTTGGTATCTTATTTGTTCGTTTATCACATATTAGAAGCCCTCTAATTTTTCCATACCATGATGATTCTTTGTTTGATACCACCATTCATCCACACTCAAATATATTACCATGTTGGACAATTGGCATTGTCTATCTGTCTAGTGGCAGTAAGTATGTTGGCATTGATGTCAACAGTCATGCTAGGAGATCAAGTTGGGAAATTAGTATTGCCTGATAGTTATCAAGTGCGTTGGCATTGATGTCAACCATATTAGCATGGGTTTATGTTCTAGCATGATGTTAGGAAAGACAACATTGATGTCCACTAGGCTAGCTATAATAGCAACATATGCTAACATTGATGTGCTTGGTGTATGACACCCAAGGGCAGTCCCATGGTTGTTGCAGTGCTCTGTAGAGATCATCATAGTAGCAGGCCTATTGGAGAAGCCATAAAATGATGACTATGGTGGTTTGTAGTCCCCACAGGGGCTTCACTAAGGGAGCAATACCATACCACGCGGGTTCATATTGGGGATATATGTTGAGGAAAAACTAACTTAATATTTTGGGGGATATATAGGGGATAAAGGGTTTTTATATTGGAAGGTATAAAAAATGGAGCTAAAAGTTAATGAAAAACTATAAAGGGGTATAAAAAATGTTAATGGAAAAATGGACACCTACAATATCTAGTGAAAGTAGGGGTTTTCTAAATTGGGGAGGTGTATTGGGTTCATATTGGTAGGCGGTTAAATAATGTGAATATGTAGTCAATTTAGGGGTATTGTTTAGTATGCCATGAATGCAGGCGATATGTCAGAGGTTCATTGAGTGAAGCCCATGTGGTAGTCCCATGCTTTAGAATATATTCTTCCTTAAGAGACCAACTCATATACTCTTAGAGATAACACATTTTATTATTTCTCGGAAATAGCCTTCCAATAATATGCGGAAGTCCATAAATGGATCTCGGGATCAGTATTTATTGATAGCCAAAGTAAGGATCTTGAAGTCCTTAGGAGCAGGCCGAATGATGGATCCCCAAATTTCGAAACCTCGGAACTTCAAAGGATCAAAGTCTCAGAGGGTTTGAGCCTCAGTCAATCAAAAGCAAGTCAAATATCGAATCCTCGAATTTCAGAACCTCGGAACTTTAGAGGGTCAGAGTCTCAGTTAATCGAAAGCAAGCCTAACATTGGATCCATGAATTTTGAAACCTCAAAAATTTGGAGGGTCAGAGTCTCAGTCAATCGGAAGCAGGTCAAGTATCAGATCCTCGAACTTTGGAATTTCGGAATTTCGTAAATTCCTATTAATGAATCCTTTTTAAAAGAACTGTTACAAAGGAACTCGTTTTCAAAACCAAAGAATTAAGGGACCCTTTCTCTCTCCTTGGATATGACACACGGTAGAAGTTGATTGGCCCTCAAGAGCTGACAATGGCAGATGACATCAGCATGACATGGTTGTACAAAGGACACATGGAAATCTATTTCAGCATTATTGAGTGGCCTAATGGGAAATCCAAGTGACACATGTCACCACTAAGGATATGACACATGGGGTTGATAACATAAGAATTATGTCACCTGGAAGTATTTCGGAGGTTGGATATTTCATACTTCCTCCGTAATTGCAATTTGGGAAAAGTTCTGATATGAGGGAGCTCTGATGTTGTTGGTGTTTGGTCATGGAGCCCAAAGAACAAAGGGCGTAGAGCAAGAACACAAGGAGATAGGTCCCTGGTAGGATCCTGAAGGGTTTAGCACCTAAGTACTATGTCATCAGCCACAACACCCATTCCTATGGTGGAAAGACAATAAGAGGCGAAGCAAAAGAAACTAAAGTCCAATATCAGAATCTCGTGATTTTGTAACATCACCTTAATAAAGTTACAATATGTGCAGATCTGAAATTGTAGAACAAAGGTGTATGAAGGATGAATGAGTCGACAGCTAAGAGTAAATGTGCACAGAAGAGTTAGTTTCGCATGATTAATGGCAACTATAGAGATCGTTGATTCAAGGCAGCAAGGACCATCATTGCTCAAGATGATTTAAAGGAGTCTTTCATGAGCTTAGACAAGTCATCCTTGATCTTTCTTGCATACTAGGGGGAATTGAATGAAGATCAAAGCCTCAAGGACAGGACATTTATTCAAAAGAAAGAGCAAGAGTCATGTTGGAGTGTGCAGGTTGACTAAGGATTTATATCTCAAAATGAGAACACTCAGGTGCCCATCCTCATGTTTATTAAAGAAACAATGATTAAGAGAATAGAGCCCATTCTCAATGGTTAATGAGGTCACAGTGCCTATGTATCATATGCAACAGCAAGAAGGAGTGCTAAGTGTAAAAGTACACTAGGGAAATGTGAATGGTGAAATGATGGCTAATAGAGACAACATTGATCACTGTGTTTCAGAGAAATAAAATCCAAGATTACAGTTGAGTAACTCAGGAGAAGCATGGTTTCCAGTGAGCTATGTGGAGATATTTGTGGGTGTGTGTGCACTACTGAGGAGAGGTCAAGTCCATCACTGCTACAGAGAGAGGCTGAGAGTGCCTATGCAGAGGAAAGAGACCCAGAGTGAGCCTATGATGCTATGTGAGAGGCCGAGAGAGCCTGTGGAATATAAGGGACCGAGTGTTGAATATATGTTTTGTGACAGGCCGAGAGTTCATGTGGAATAGAAGGGGTCAAGTGTTGAATGTATGTTGTTGATAGCATAAGGCCAAGAACAGTAGAGTACTATGTGGATTGTGTGTTAATGAATATTGTTGAGGGGAACATCGACTTACTACAGAGTGAGTAGAGGACCTATAATGTTGTGTGGGCCAAGAGATGAGGAGAACAACACTGATATCAGGTAGAGAAGTTAGCATCTATAAATAACATTAGTTCCTTATTGAGTGTGGGTTGGAGCTTGCGTATATGAAGTTGGTACTTCCATCTCTAGTGGGTGTTTGAGAAGGCTTAAGGGTTCGTGCCTCCTACAAGTTGGTGCTTTCATAAATCCAAGGAGTTGCAAGTTGGTGCTTGTAATAATTCCATGAAGTTGATGCTTTAGATGGTGATTCTGGTAGGTTGATCAGGTGTCTGCAAAAGGAGGGATTTGATGCTTCATGCTAGTGAGTGCTAGCAAACAATCAAAGGGATTTGGTTCCTCCTGTGAGTGATGGCTGAAAAAAAGATTTATGTAAGAAGAAGGGATTGAGTGTTGAATGTATGTTATTGAGAGTAGAGGGGCAAGAATAGTAGAGTGTTGTGTGGGATGTGTGTTAGTGAATGTTGTTGAGTGGAACAATGAGTTGTTTCAAAGTGAGGAGAGGACATAGAATGTTGCACGAGATAAAGGATGAGGAGAATAGAGCCGATATCAGGCAACGTAGCTTCCATCTATAGAGAAAATTAGTTTCTTATTAAGTGTGGGTTGGATCTTGCATATATGAAGTTGGTACTTCTATCTCTAGTGGGTGTCTGAGAAGGCTTGGGGGTTGGTGCCTCCTACAAGTTGGTGCTTTCATAAATCAAAGGAGTTGCAAGTTGGTGCTTGCAACAAATACATGAATTTGGTGCTTCAAAGCCCATTCTCTATGGTGAATAGTTTGCAATGCCTATTTATAATATGAAACAATGGGAAGGAGTGATAAGAAGTACATTCAAGCAGTGTGAATTGTGAAATGATGGCCGACAGCGACAACATTGATCACTATGTTTCAGTGAAACAAAACCCAGGATTGTAGTTGAGCAACTGGGGGGAAGCAACATTGTTACCAATGAGTTGTGTGTAGAGCTATGGCGGTGTGTGTGTGATGTTGAGGAGAGTCCAAGTACACTACTGCTACAGAGAGAGGTTGAGAGTGCCTATGAAGAGGAAAGCAACCCAGAGTGAGCCAATGCTACTTTTGTGAGAGGTTAAGAGAGCTTGTGGAATAGAAGGGGTCGATCACTTGATGTATTTTGTGTAAAAGACCGAGAGTTACTATGGAATAGAATGGATTGAGTGTTGAATGTATGTTATTGAGAGCAGAGGGGTGAGAATAGTAGAGTGTTGTGTGGGATGTGTGTTAGTGAATGTTGTTGAGTGGAACAATGAGTTGTTGCAAAGTGAGCAGAGGACATAGAATGTCGCGTGGGCTACGGGATGAGGAGAACAGAGCCGATATTAAGTAGAGTAGTTTCCATCTACAAAGAACATTAGTTCCTTATTGAGTGTGGGTTGGAGCTTTCATATATGAAGTTGGTACTTCAATCTCTAATGGGTGTCCTAGAAGGCTTGGGGGTTGGTTCCTCCTACAAGTTGGTACTTTCATAAATCCAAGGAGCTACAAGTTGGTGCTTGCAACAAATCCATTAAGTTGTTTCTTCAGATGGTGATTCCAGTAGGTTGATCAGGTGTCTGCAAAAGGAGGGTTGATGCTTCATGCTAGTGAGTGCTAGCAAACAATAAAAAGGAGTTGGTTCTTCCTATGAGTGGTAGCTAACAAAAAGATTTATGTAATAGAGAAGGTACTCTCATTTTTACATCAATAACAACAACAAGCTTTGGTGGTTTTTTTCCCGGAAGGGTTTCCTCGTTAAACCTTTATGTCTCATTTGTTTAATGCTCATGATGTGTATGCTAGTATTGGTTTACATGGTTGTTGTTATGGTTTTTTAATGGTTTCTCTCATATAATGGATGCCAAGTTTGAATGAGTAAAGATAAATTGGCATAAAATTTAAATCGGGCTTAATACCGATTCACCCCACCCCCCCTCTCAATATTAACATTTTTTCCAACAACTAGTATCAGAGCAAGGTTCTTCAGGAATAGATTAATTTCTAGAAGGTAGATCAAAGGGAAAAAATGGTTAATTAAGTTTGGCTAATAGCAAAAGGAGTTCCATTTTTAAATGGATCATGCTATGAGCTCTAGAATATTAGAATGGAAGCCTATTTAATGGTAATCAGCGAATACATTTGGATGTCTATGATATATGGAAAGAGGAATGTTGGCATTATGATTCTGGTATGGCTCTATGATACAGGTGTTGTACTTGATGGCAACTCCTCAAGTGGCAATGGTCTGTTCAGGCTCTCAAAATGATGGAAATTAGGAGGCTCGTAGGTGAATGGTTCAAAAGGTGCGGACCCGCAGGTTCACCATGCAGGAAGTGCGGTTATACCCGTAAGTTACGCGTTCAGAAGGTGCGGACCCCAGTACACACATTTCAAGGCAGTGAAGCGCGCTCACGTGGGGTTTCTTATGTTTGGCTCGTGGTATTTAGCCCGCCTTTTCTGATGCTATGGTTTTGGCCCATGGTATAGGATCTATTTTAGCCCCGGTTTGGATCCCTTGTATTTGTTATTGATGGTTTTGTCCCATGGTGTGAATAAGGGCTTGACTATAAATAGGGAAGGAGATCACTTGGCTTATGTATCTTTTGAAAATTGAATATCTTAAGATCTAAAATTTTGGGTGATTGGTTTTTAAAAGCGAGATCTAATTCAAGGAGAGAACTTAACTTAAGGTGAATCTATTGGCATGTCGTGATCTCTCGGGCGCATGAACAGATCTGTGGATCTGACTAACTGTGGCACATTGGTATACTGAAAATTTGGCCCTAATCAGAAGTCCGCAGGCGATCCGAAGGCGCAATGCGTGGGTACGCAGCACAGTCAAAGGCGCAGTGCGTGGGTACGCAGCGCAGTTGAAGGCGCAGTGTGGGGTACGCAGTACAGTAGAGGGCACAGTGCGGGGCACACGCAGCACAGAAAAGGACGAAGTGCGAGGTACGCAGGCAAGAAGAAGGCACAGTGCGGGTCTACGCAGAAAGTCAGAAGCGAAGGTGCGGAACTGAAGAAAAGTTCGCAGAGCAGAAGAACAACCAGGCAAACCTGCGCAGTTCAGTCTCAGAAGAGCTGCGGATATACGCAGGCCCTTGTTGGTGAAGTTGCGGTCTTATCTTTAAACAATTGTTGATTGTCTTTTATCTTTTGCAGCAAAGTTCTGGGTTTAAATTGCTGGTATTCTTTCTGTTTACAACATTCTGAAGAGTGGGTGATTCATTGGTTGATTGTATAAGGAGATTGGGTGTTTTTCATGTACTTGATGATTATTTGATGTTCATGGATCCAGTTTGAAAATTAATGAAATGTGGTCCTTGAAAGAAAAGAAGTAGGGGGTTGTAGCTCCCTTCCAGGAGAGACTGGAAAACGAGAGAGAGTTGTAGCTCTCTGCAGGGTGCAGCCTGCGTACTGGCAAAGGACTGCACCAGTACAAGACCATTGTAAAAGGAGTTTCTAATTTGAAAAGAAGATAGAGACATTTGCAGCAGGTGGTTTTCACCCACATTGGGTTTCCACCTTATATATGGTGTTCTTTGGTGTGACTATCTGTTTTTCTTGTTTCATGCTCATTATTATATATATGTTAATGATCAATAAATTAAGGAAGGCATGTTGAAAAGAATTTTATAATACTGATTCACCCCCCCCCCCTCTCAGTATTATTTCCAAAAATTGGTATCAGAGCAGGTCCTTCTGAAGGAGCTTGATTGCTTGAAGGAAGATCCACCATCATGAGCAACTATGAGAGGGAAGCATCGATCAGGCCACTGATTTTTGATGGGACAAACTTCGTATATTGGAAGGTAAGAGTTACTGCCTATCTTCAATCTTTGGGTACTGAAGTTTGGGACATCATATAAATAGGGTATACTTTTCCATCAGCTACTCCTACAGATCCAGCAGAGAAAAAGAAATATGAAACAAATGCAAAGGCAGTCAATATTGTTCTAGGATGCCTATCTCAATCAGAATTTGTGAAAGTTATGCAGTATAAATCTGCAAAAGAAATATGGGACAAGATCGTTCTGAGCTATGAAGGAGATGATCAGGTAAAACGTGCAAAACTTCAAACCCTCAGGATTCATTATGAAAATATCAAGATGTATAATGATGAAAGTGTGGCTAACTATTTTCTCCGTGTAGATGAGATTGTTAATTGTATGAAAAAAATGGGTGAAGAAATAAAATAAGTTGTTGTGGTTGAAAAAGTTCTAAGATCTTTGTCACCTAGCTTTGAATCTAAAGTTTCTGCTATAGACGAAAAGGAAAATCTCCAACATCTTAAAATGTCACAACTGCATGGAATTCTAACTGCTTATGAAATGAGGAAAGGAGGTCCATCTGACAGGAGAGAAGCTACCTTCAAGGCTTCAGGCAAAGGAGAGTACTATGAATCAAGAGAAGAAGAAGAATCAAATTTTGTCAGAAATCTTCAACGAGGTACTGGACGATTCAGAGGCAAGCTGCCCTTCAAATGCTTTTCTTGTGGAAGAGTAGGTCACTATGCTGCCAAATGCCCTCATAAGGATAAGATCAACAAGGGAAAGGAACCTATTAGATGGAACAAGAAACAGAATGCAAATAAGAAGAGCTACTACACTCATGAAGACAGTGGCGGTCTATCAAATAGTGATGAAGATGAACGAGGTAATGACTATAAAATTTTGATGGCTTTTGAAGATGATGATTACATGGATGCTATAGATGTGGATAGTTTTTATGAAGAAATTTCTAGACTCAAGACATGTATATAAGAAAAGAATATGATCATTGATACTCTACAATTTCAAATTGATGAAAAGGAAAAATATCTTGAAAAGTTAGAAGGTGAAATTGTTGGTCTTAGAAAAGAGATTGAGAAAACAAAGGCTATTAATCTTAAGTTTGTGAAAGGATCCGAAACTCTGGATGAGATCATCAATGTACAACGTTCTCCACTAAACAAGATAGGTCTGGGGTATAATGGAGAAACCTCTCAGGCATCCACCTCAAAGAGTTATCTTGATGCAGCAAGAAGGAATGAGCAAAAGCTCAATGGAGATCACCAGGTAAAGCAGGGACGAATTACATCAAGAGAAAACAAAGACTATCAGGTGAACCAGGGGCAAT
>APFE030195892.1:0-16751 GCA_000404065.3 Pinus taeda
ACCTTCTAAATGGGAACATGGTTATTTATATCTTTGGTGGTTGATGTTATTGGAACAAATACAATCCTTAACATCTTCCATTCTATTCCTTCTATTCTAATATCCATTCTATTCTAATATCCATGGTAAATTCATTGATGCATACTATTATACTTAAGATTCACTATTGGTTATGGATGCATGCTATCATTTGATGGTATTCATTGCCACTTTGTCTCATTTGAGAGCTTTTGTCTCCATGTTTGTTTGAATACTTGATTTGTAATGCAAAGTAAGATGCTTTGAGTTTGGTTTTTATGGATCTTTTCCTAAATAAATCAAGATTATTATCCAATTAGCTCTAATTCTAGGATACCATGTAATGATTTTCCATCTCATTGTCCGTAGCAAATGATTTCCTTATCTAATATAGTCTACCATGCATCAAAATTACAAGGGAACATGCCCTCTTGCTTTGAATAAGTCATTTTTCCATGAACTGTTGCACTCCTTCCACAACCCTACGAATAAACTAACAATTGAACTAGGAACATAAGAGTAGGTCATTCTTCTAAAATGCCACCATGGTGAGTGTAAATAATTAAAAATATTCAAATGCGGTCAAATTCCACTTTGGACTACTCATTTGATGGACATGATGATGTCATTGTGTTCTTCTTTTTCAGAGTAACAAAATCGACCTAGAGATCACCTCGTTGAGATAAACAGAGGTTAGTTTTTGATTTTATGCACCCCCTCATGGACATCTGATCGGGTCGGCTTCAATTTCATGCACACTTGGTAAGGTCGTCCTAAACATCAAATGGACATTGTTGGACACCCCCAGAGGCCTATATATACAAGTGGACTAGAAGCTCATTCGGACATCACAACATCGAGAATCTTCTTCTCTTATATCTGATTTGGTTCAGAGCATTGGCAAAGGAAAGTGTTGTACAGAGGTCTGAACTCTCAAATCCGAAGCTCGCATAAAATTAGGGTTTTTGTTCTGGACACTCGCATATAACTCAGAAAATCCATCCCTAGACGCACGCATGCTATGGGCAAGACAACGTCCAGGAAGCTACAAATGCACACATGCCAACTTGAAGGGGGCGTGGAGAGGTTTGACTACAGTCGATCCTCATCCAAAGTTTTTTTAAGTTGTCTGAAGTTTGAATCAAGCTGTATCTCATATATTGTACCACTGTAAACTGGTTTCTAAAGTTGTTGGGTTGTATTACTGTTCATATTGTCTTGGGCTCATTGTACTCTCTCCTGAACAGTTTATGACAGTCCAATAAAAGAAGAATCTCAAAGGGTTTTCCCCTGGTCTTTCAACAAATCTGGTGTCTCTTGTTGATGTGTTGATTGTCTTCTTTCTCATTGCATATATTTTTCTATCTAAGGTTACTACTGATGAATGGAAAGACTAATTGTAACTGGAAATTTTTCTAATTGAAGTTTGGAATTGGGCTAAAGTAATTGATACAACATAGAAAAATATGAAAAATTAACATGGTATCAAAGCTAAGGTTAAGGACAAGCCCAAAAGAAGACAAGCCTTGAAGCAGTCATCCTTGAAAAGTTGAAACAACTCATCCAGATTCAATTAAAACAAAGGATAACCGAAATGCGTTTGCATTTGATAAAAGAAAATATTCATTTTTTTGTCTTGTTTGCGTAGAGGACACATAATCCAATGATGTTTGTGAAAACAATATGTATATAAAAGCTCGAAAACATACAAAACTAAATACAAAGCTGAAAATTTCAGTTTCAAACTTCGAAGAGATGGAATTAGACGATACTATAGTATCATCTGAAGGTGATCGAGTTTATGATCTTGTTAGAGAAGGTAACATTTCAATTGCTTTCAAAAGATATATATATGTTTTATGTTTTTAAAATCAATGCATATAAGTGTCTAGATAATAGTTAAAATATAGAGATCTTTAAATAGATAATAAAATCAAGTCCATGTTGATAAAGTTAATTTCATATTAATTATGATCTGAATTTACACTTGTTTTATTGTGCAAGATATTTTTCTGTTGTAGTTGCACCCATTAACAACATAGAAAATGTCAAATATTATTTGATGTGGTCCACTGAATGAAAGATGAAGTTATTGGAAGACTATGATGATAACGTTTTTATATATGAGAGAGGGTCTATTATACTGAAAGGTTATTTTTTCCAAGAAAATCATCAAACTGAGAGTAATGTTTACTTTCAATAATATCAACCCGATGTCATAAGTTGTCAATATAGTCACTTGGTGTGTGCAGTGCGCATAAAGTTGATAGAAGTTCAATCAAAAAAGAAATTGAAAGTTAAAAAATGGAGAATGTCAAAAACTGACGATGAACAGATCATTGAGGATGTCATTCCATTACAATTTTTTTAACTGAACTTCCCAACAATTTCTTCTACTTGGATTCATCATTGAGAACTTAGAGTTCAAGTTCATGTCGCTGGAAGGTCTTATGTTTTTCACCTTTCGACGAAGCCTCGATACAACTAGTCCAAATATCTTTACACGCATTTTGTGGGGGTCCATTGCAGATGCCTTACCATCAAAACAAGTTTTTAAACCTATTTCTAGATTTTATGATCCATGCCTTCTATATTTATTCCAATATATAACCTCATTTAGATCACTTGAGATATTTTGTGAGTCCTAACTTCAAGTCGAACATGATATCACCCTCAAATATTTTAACATTATGACAATGGGTCCTACCTTAGATGTGTTATAAATAGACTTTGATCCACCTATATAGAGACTTTTTTTTGGGAGGCTGAACTCTTTTATCAAGGGCCTACATACTTATTATACCCAAATAGACTCCAACATGGATTAATGGAAAATCAATTCGAGTTTGTTGACAACAAACCAAACTGGGATTCTTTCTCTAGCAATTGACAAGATTGCAAAACCAATACAACCTATACCTATAAAACCTCGAATTCAATCAACAATTGGTGTGACAATTAGGTTTTCTTATGACAAGAACAAGAAAACCGATTTTCTTTGTCTTAGTTACAAATCTAAATCAGTCGCACTCTCTCTCGTCTCTCATGGAAAACTCTACAATTTCTTCACTCTTTTTTAAAATACTTCCATTATATCAACGAGTAACAAAGTTTTAAAAAATTCAATGAATTTCTATTAACTCCCTATTTTTTCTAGGTCTATCCATGTTTTGAACAACCAAATGACACTCACCCTAACTCCATAACGACATAGATTCCTTCTAGATTACATTTAGGAAAATATTGCAAAATAGATAAAATTTAAGGAAACCGTCTTCCTTTAGAAAAATAGGGCTGACATAAGGAGGTAAAAATGATTTAACTGGGACATACTCCTGCATCAACAACTCATGCTCCCCTGCCATGCAAAAAACACTTCATTGTAGAATGCCTCATTTCCATGCAAGGAGAACATCGTTGTTTTTATTGGAAATGAGGCAAAACACTTCAACACAAAATGAGGCATCCATACATCTTATAAATTCAATGGCTTGTCACCATTTTAAAAAGAAAAGGATACCCATTCTATTGTTTGTCTATCAATCACATCGTTATCCATTTTGATACCATTTTTAAATAATTGTAGGGATAAGAACTAAGATGGATTAGCTAATGGCATCCCTTCATGTAGAACTAGGGGAGACTACCAAAGGAAATGGTCATTAAAAGGAAAACCATACCACAATGAAGTGTCTTTCCGTGAAATGAACAACTTAATAACCTCCTATGCATCGCATTTTCTTTGGACCAGCAAAAAAATAACAATCATAACATAAGTAAGGGTTCCTATGAGGATGTACAAAGGAAGGCCCTACCAATTATTTTTCCCCTATGGATAACCTTGACTAATATTATTCTTGTGAACATGTTTCCTTGCTTCACGACAATTCATGCCCCCTATCATCCATTTAGAACAACAAGACTTCAAACAAATACTTGTTGTGATAATAGTCAAACAATCATACTTATAGAAGCATAACATAAATATGAATTGGCATGGACAACCAAATTTTGAAAACATAATATCATTATTATATATGACTCACATTGACTCATTACAAAAAGAGAATCAAAAATCTTAAAAATAATCTTAAAAACTCCATCACCTTTGGAATATATTCAAAATGTCACCCTACGTCCCTAATATTTTAATAAGTATTAAAATTAAGAAGTACCCTAATATTTTAATAAGTATTAAAAGTAAGGAGGACGAATTGGAGATAGAATTAGTGCACCATATTCCTAATGCGAAAATTCAAATTTTGTTGTGTTATGAGATGGAGACTACAAACTATCATTATCCGTTTGAAGACAATACTTCTATCAACCATTACAAATAAATATGTCAACACATATTAATAATAACTATCCAATTCTAAAGGAAAATATATTTTTAGCCTGAATTAAATTTGGAATAAATTTTACAATTGCGCACTTGAGAGGACTAATATGGTGAGGGATGGATCTTTTCGATTGTTAGTCCATCGCATATATTCTTAATTTTCAGGTCATATTGAATACCTCTACATCGATGCCTAGTTATTCAAAATCCATGAATGGTGTCTCATATTTCACATATAGATAATGGATGCTCATTTGACCTAAACTAAGATAATTTGTTAGCATAACCCGTTAGAAATTTGTTGATGACAAATCTATTGTCATTCTTTTAGTTTTTTATTGAATTTAGTGAACAAACCTTCTCACATAAGCTGCTTGAAACCAATTTGAATATAAAGACAAGATTTTCTTGATGTCTAGACACATTTTCTAGTTTGATATATATGTGTGTGTGTGTGTGTTGATATCATCCTTCACTCTACTCTACACCTTATGTTCTTATTAAGTGTTTCGTTTTTTATCCTTCCTCAATTTTGCTTTGGGAAATGTTTTGATCACAAGTAATTGATTTTTTATTCGTTCTCCAACACACAATTTTGGTTTTCGTTTTGTTTGCCTTTCCTAATTTTGTGTTTTATTAATTGAGTTTTCATAATCAAATAACCTATTTTGAAGAAACTTGATATATTGAATCAACTAATATTAAAGTAGTTTGAAATGTTTTCCTGTGATAGTACCTACAACCATTTAAAAGTTTTATTTAAATAACGTTTAAATACATATTATTTAGTAGGGTATTTACATAGTTTATTAAATATAAGGATGAAATATTTTTATTGATGGCTTTTATCAACTAGGGTATTCATATAAATTAAATAGCTAAGAAATGTTGAGAAACATAAATCGATAATAACTATCAAAACATTTACTTCATTATCTATCTTAAGTTCCTAAAATTAAAATTTTCATAAACAAATTAAATTTAAACTTTATTATTATTAATAATTATAGAAAGAATGAATATATAAGTTAACCATATATACATTTAGGAAAGCATAGAACGCTATTTTTAAATGTGAAGAATTACTCTTCCCATGAAAATCTTTAATCTATAATACCATGGTGTATCAATACCATCCACCCAAAAAACTTTAAGTCACTTCTAATGACATTTGTTTATATGACATTTTTAATTAATCAATTTAACTAAAATGGAAAAAAAAAGACATAACTAATTTGGAGATAAATCTAAACCTTTGATTTGAGTACTATTATTAGTATTCTTGAATATTCTATGGAAGTTAAATTCCTATCATTTAACTAATAATTATAGATAATTAAATTAAATTTCTCCCTATTCCAAAATAGACAAGTCTATAAACTCTATTATATGTAGTGACCTTATATATATATATATATGTGTATATGTATATGTATATGTATATGTATATTATATATATATATATATATATATAATAATATATATAATATAATATATATAATAATATATATATTATTATATTATCACTCCTTCGTTATGAATTATTTATAAAGTAACTTATTTAGGTAAAGAAGCTTTAATATTGTAAAGACAAATATATTAAAATCTGTATCTACTCTTGTTATGGATAATTTATAAACTGTCCTCCTAAGGAATATGTTGAAAAGTAGTTCAATTTTCATCAAATATTATTATTATGATTATTATAAAATTAGATTTAAATTTTTTTATTTATTTATATAATAATATATATTCATATCCCGGATGTGGGTGACACATCGTCAGTTATGGAGGCGCCACTTGCAGGACATGGGCAGCCCCAGGATTTATGAGGGCATTCAATGCCGGAACGCCGCCATGGAATATAGGGCGGGGTTCAACCTGGAGGCACATTCATTTTGCCATTCTTGCCGTAAGCTCGTCTGCAACGAGCAGTTATGGCGATCGAGGTTCGAGGCAAAGGTTCAGTGTTTAAATCAGATGATGATGAGGCTCAATTCATGTTGGATCATATGCAGCTTTTGGCCTTTGATGCACTTTGCTTTCCGGTTCATACTCCGGCTCCCGCCTGCTCACCCGCTCTCAGGGAGGCCTCACCCTCCTTCCCTCTGCTCGTTGGTCGTTGTTCTGATAGGAGAGGGGACTGCGAATTGGCGTCCTTCCCCTATTCCGCCTCTACCTCAATTCCGTCACCCTCTCGGCTCCTTTTCCTCGGCTCTGTCCCAAGCATGGTCAGGCCACGGCAGCGTCCGCCTTGCTGTAGAGGCTCGGCCAGGGGAGAGTCCTCTCGGCCTCCTGCTCAGATTCCTAACCCCTATCGTTGTCGATGCTGCTGCCATGGCTTCCCTAATGCCACGCCAATTCAAGCCAGTCAATTTGTGGACTCCCGCAGCCCTGACCCTTCAGCTCCTTCGCCGGCCTTTGGCTCGGCCATCTTCACCTTCAGTAGCTCGTTGGACAGGCCCCGCATCAACGCTCATGTATCGGTTCTTTTCCTGGATGAAGCGCCATCTGATAGTGAGGAGCTCCGTGGCAAACAGCAGCAGCACCAGAACGAGGGCTCAACATTTGTCGAAGAAGTGCCAGGACGGGTGGAAGAGCAAGGTCCAACGCTGCCAGAGGCGTCAACTTCCAAAGCGAGGGATGTCAACCCGGTTCCCCACCCTGTTGCAGTGGAAGATGAAGAATCTTGGGGGTGCCCAGTGGTCGAAGAGTAACCGGAGAAGTAGCCAGCCCTCCGCTCAGCTCCACCGTCTCCAGCCCCCTTCAGGTCTTGTTTTGGCTCTTGGCTCATATAATTTCACTGTCCTTCTGGTCTTGTCTAATTTTGCCCCGGCGTGGGATAATTTCAATGTTTTTATGGTCTTGTCTATTACTGCCCCTGCGTGGGATAATCCTTTTGACTGGTCCTGTTTTGAGATGCCCCTGCGCGGGATCACTATGCTTGTAGTCGGGCGCCCCTGCGTGGGTTCAGTTATTTTGCTTGGGATGGGTTATTTTTGGAGAGTTTCAGTTCACCCACGTGAGTTGATACCTGGCTCAGAATGTCGAGGCCTGGCCTCAGGCGATGACACCACATGACTGTAATGTTCTGCCCGTTGATGAAATTAATAGATTAGTTTTTCTAGTGAGAAAAAAAAAAATTATATATATATATATTAATATATATAATATTATATATATTCATAAATATTATAAAATTATCTTTTTCAATTCAATTATGTTTTTTTATTTATTGATCTATTTTAATTTCTTTATTATTTATTTTTTTAATAATAAACGTAACATAAAATCAAATTAAATAAAGTATTTTTTCTTAATTAAATTCAATTTTCATGTGAAATATATTTTATAATAAATTTAATATAGAATAAAAATAAAATGTAAAAACATCGATATTGTTTATAAGTAATACTTTTTGAAAATCTATCAAATTTGTTTAGAACTCAACGGGATTAATTGAAATTAAAACGATTTGTCTTGGTCGTAAATGAACTACAGCGGTGGGAATTCGAGTCTTTGATTTGTTTTTATGAAACTCAGATTTTGATCGCGAATCGAGCTCCCATCAGAGATAATATTTTTATTTTTATTTTTAAAATAAACCTATATTGTTAATACATTATTTTGATGTATTTTTCCAAAAAAAAACATTTTCCAAACAAATCTAACAAAAACACTAATTTCTAATGGTTTAAAAATTTCTCGTGAGTATGTTGTGGAGGTAAGATTTTCTATCTCCTTTTTTAGTGTATCAATGTCTTCATTGTCATATTGAATAAAGCAAAACATCTTTTAATCTATAGGATAAGATGGAATAACTTAATGTATTTACATGTGGAAAGTAATGCACTTAGGAATTTTGAGTGTTTATTTTAATTAAACTCGCTAATATTTATATATATTTTTATTTATACTATTTATTTTTAATTTAAATAATTTTTATTTGTTTAATTATTATTTAAATAATTTTAAAAATAATATTTTTATATTTTTAATTAGAGTTTTTTTATTAGATAATAATATATAGATTTTGAATTAAAAATTTGCATCTCTTTTCAGTTGTTATTTTCACATATTGTTAAGTATTATTAATGTTAAATAAAAAAATATTTATTAGTTTTAGGGAGCAACTCAATTGGTGATTAATGTAATATTAAAGAGATGAGATTTACTGGTAACTATCTCTCACACTAGATTCCTCTTGGATAAATAAATATACGAATAATAATAGATATTTATTAAGTGAATCCTTTTCCTCCCACATTATTTAGAATACCAGTTGTAATTATCCACGTTAAAAATTGTGCCTCTTCTCATATAAATTAGTCACTCATTAGTGTACCTAATTAATTAACAATTAATATGACTACATCTTCCAAGAAACTTCATCTCCTAAAAACATTTCAAAGCTTAAATAAAAAACATTTAGAAATATAAATTAAAATTTGTAATTATCCTCTAAAAACATTCACCCATTGGTGTACCTAATTAATGAACAACTAAAATGGCTACATCTTCCAAGAAAACATGAGGTTGTAAAAAAAATCAAAGCTTAAATTAAAAATATTTAAAATGTAAATTAAAAAATTGCACATATATAATTATTTGTGTCACCAATCTTTACTTTGTTTCCAAATTTTGCGAATTCGAGAATAATTTGTGTCACAAATCTTTACTTTCAACCTCTCGGGTGTTTCCAAAAAATATTCTTCCTTTAGAATCACATTGTCTGGGTGACTAGCTACTGGAGCTTCCACTTTCTTTCTTTTCCTCGAGGATGGGTTCTTCCTACACCACTTTGTTGTCCATTCCGTCAAAAATTGCCTTTTTCCCTGCTCTTCTTCAACCTTTAAAGAAGCTCGGTACGATCTTTTCTTCGGCCTCTAAAGCATCTCGGTCTTCAACCTTTAAAGAAGCTCGGTACGATCTTTTCTTCGGCCTCTAAAGCATCTCGGTATGATGCTCAATTGTATTGAATGAAAACATACCAATCTCATTCTAGTTCTCAAACATCGATCCATTAATATATCTGCAAAATTTCTCTGGCCTTTAAAGCATCTCGGTATGATGCTCAATTGTATTGAATGAAAAGATACCAATCTCATTCTAGTTCTCACACATCAATCCATTAATATATCTGCAAAATTTCTCGCCATCCTTTTCATTATGACCAACTCTATTATTTAATTTATAAAATTATTCATTGCATTTCCTCACTTTCATGGGTTCTTGTTTAATATTTTGCGATAGATTGAAAATATTCAATTGGTAATATTTGGGTATTAATTTACCTTTGAACTTTTCCACCTTTCTAACATAGCTTATAGTCTTGGTCTTGCCTTTCTCTTTCATGCATGCTTGCATTTCATCCCGCCACAAAGTTGTGCGGACTTTCAACCACGTAATCACATACTTCACTTTTTTTCTTCATATACATCCCCATAATGGAAATATTTGTCCATAATGTTACTCCATTCCATTAATTCATAAACATTCAAATTATCTTCATATACAAACACCTCTTATCCAGGTGGATATTGGTGGCCACCCACCTAATCCACTTGGAGCCTCACCATTGTTTCTTTCAGTTTTTCAGTGTCCTTAATTGTAGCAGAGTTTAATATTTTTAGCAGTTTTTCGGATCCTAAACTTCTGGAGCCATTCTGAGGCCCTAAACGACGTTTCTTTGGCAAACCTGCTGCAACAGCAGTTGTATTCCTCGAAGAGATCTTTCCAACGAGGCATCATACGCATCAAACGGAGATAATATGACCGAGCTACGACCCGGGAAGTTGGCTGCCCAACTAACCCCAACGGGGCCCATAAACTCTTGGTGTTAGTTACATCTCCTCGGGCTAGGGTTTTGGTTTTTTAGGGTTTTCTCTTATTGTTCAACAATAAAAAGGCCCTTGAGCCTCATTGTAACTTAGTTCAGAGACATGTAGCCACCACATCTCTTCTCAGAGTTAAGCTACCATCGCCCGAGCTATCTTATTTCCATTGTGTTTGTAAGCATAGTTCAGTTTTTTTCTATTAATGAAATGAAGTGTTTCTGTTTTGCATCTATGTGTTTATGAGTATATGTGTAAGTTGTTGCATTCCTGTTTAGTTTCGGATCAGTGGTATCACAGCGGTCTGCTCTTTCTCTGTTTTTCTTTTCATGTCCCCAACGAGGTCTGGGTATAAGGAGTTAGGCTCGATCTGGTTGAACCATTGCAGGCTCAGCCTCGCAAAACCCGACGACCTCCCATGGCAGAAGAAAAGAAAGACGAGGGGGCAGGAGGGCCTTTAAAAATGTTGCCCGAAGAATCCCTCGAGCGATACAGGGACGCGATGATGGATAAATTTGCCCAGTTCCTTTGACGGCTACCCACAGGCGATGCATCTTCATCTGGCAGCCACTCTCGAGGTTAACTTCGCCATTCCCATATTAGAAGGCCTCATAGATGCAGACGGCGTCGATAAAAACTCAAATCTATTGGAAGCATATTTTTCAGGTCATGACATTTCCAATCGGGAAATGATTTCGTTTGCAGTTCAAAAATCTGCCCCCCGCGTCAAGGACTAGCGGGAAACCCACTGTGAACAAAAGGACGAGAGTGAACCCTCGTTGTTCTCAGCTGCACCCACTTGGGATTCTTTCGGAGATGCCATCAAGGAACAGTATTACCCTATCGGGAGCTATGAAGATAAATACATAAAGTGAACCACGCTACAGCAGGGAAGGGACCAAGATGTGTCGCAGTTCACAAATAATTTCCATGCCCTTCGCACGAAGCTGGGTATCAAGGACACTGAGCGGAATTTGGTGCTCAAGTACCGCGGTTGTCTACACAAGTACATCCAGGACGATATGGACTTCCAAGACACTTCCTCGCTCGGCACTGCGTATCGGTATGCTGTAAAGATTGAGCAGAAGTTTAAACAGAAGAAGCGGGACTTTGGATCTGCGAATCCAAAGCAAGGAAAATGCGCCCCCAAGCCACAGAACAAGGGACCATGCCAAGGCGGGGCTACCCAGGACAACCCGCCGAAGCCACAAGGAAAGAACAACACCACGAAGGCGAAGAAGGATACGGGAAAACGGTGTGAGTTCCATAAGAGCTCCACTCACAATACAAGTGAGTGTCGGGCCAAGCATTCACTAGCAGGCCGAGATGAAGGCTTCCGAATCAGACGCAGGTTCCGACTCTGAATAAAAACCGTTAAGGGGACTGACAAAGGGAAGCATATCATTGGTGCGGGAGCCCAGTGCCACCGTGGCCACCACAAAGATCCAGAAAATTGAGCATGAAGGTCCAAAGGAGGGGGAACGCCTCTTCCACTCACAGATGTGGGTGAAGGCTTCTTGGAGGAACTCAATGCGATGGGGACCATTGGTTCCTAAGGGAGGAGTATTGATCCCGATTTTTATGAACCCCGGTATATTGAATCAATTAATATTAAAATATGTTGAAATGATTTCTTTCGATAGTAGGTATAACCATTTAAAAGTTTTATTTAAACAACATCTAAACACATATTATTTAGTAGGGCATCCACGTAATTTACTAAATATAGGGATGAAATATTTTTGTTTTGTGATTTTTATTATTCCATATTAACAAGAGCATTCATATAAATTAAAAGGCTAGTAAATTTTGATAAACACCAATCCATAATAAGTATCAAAACATTTGCTTCATTGTGTATCTAAGTTCCTAAAATTTAAAAAAATAAATAAATAAATCATACCACAAATTAATTTTTAACTTTACTCTAAATTTATTACTAATAATAATTATAAAAAGAATGAATACATAATTTAAAAATATATACATTTAGAAAAACATGAAACAATATTTTTAATGTGAAGAATTGCCCTTCGCAATGGAAATCTTTAACCTGTAATTATGCTTTGGTACAATACCCTAGCGTATCAATAGCATAAACCCCAAAAACGATAAAGCATTTGTTTATAAGACATTCTTATTTAATCAATTTGATTAAAATGGTAAAAAAACATAACTATTTTGGAGATAGATCTAAACCTTTGATTTGTGAAGACCTTATTCAAAATAGACAAAGCTATGCAATTAACTGTGTAGAGGATTTGATATTGTAAAGACGTACATATTGAAATATTTATCCACTCTTGTTAAATTGCTTAATTATCAAATTTGTCTAGAATAGAGCAGGGATTTATTGAAATTATCTCTTAGTAAAGGAGTTATAATTGTGGGGATCTAAATCTTGGATTTTTCAATTTTTCATTAGAAAAGATCATTTTTCCAAACAAATCTAACTGGTGGACAAAACATACAAAACTTATAGCGGTTTAGAAATTTCTCATAAGTATGTTGTGGATGTAAGATTTTTGATCTATTCTCTTTCACTGTTCGTTGTTACATTGAGTAAAGAAAAACATCTTTTAATCTACAGCTGTGATGGAGTAAGTTAATGTGTTTACAACTTGAAAGTAATGCACTTCATAATGTTGAGTGTTTATTTTAATGAGACTTGTTGATATTTATATTATTTATTTTTCATTTACATAATTTATTTATTATTTAAATCATTTTAAAAATTACATTTTTATATTTTTAATTACAGTTTTTTAATTAAATAATAATACATAGATTTTATATTATTCACTTCTTGGTGTACCCAATTAATTAACAATTAATATGACCATACTTCATCTAGTAAAAACATGTCAAATCTTAAATTAAAAAGGTTTAAAAATATAAATTAAAATGTGTTATTATCCTTACAATTAGGTTTTAAAAACAGTGCCTCTTCTCATATATATGTCATTCGCCCATTCTTGTACCCAATTGATGAACAATTAAAATAGGCCTCAAAGATTCCTACTCAAAAAAACCACTGAACCTGTCACTTGTTTTGAGCCCGGATAAAAAATTTCCTGACAACGAAAATAAAAATGATAATTTGAATATGTAGCGCAAAAGCTTTCTAACAAGACCTCAAAGAAGATCAGCAACATTAGAAGGAAGCTCCTCAACAACCACATTGTAGAACCTCTGAACGTCTTGTAGCATTCTCTCATCATCTCTGGTAACAAAGTTAATTGCCACACCCTTCCTTCCAAACCTGCCGCTGCGACCAATTCGATGGAGATAGTTTTCTGGCTGGGTAGGAAGGTCATAGTTGATGACCAGTGAGACTTGTTGCACATCAATACCACGGGCCAGCAGATCAGTTGTAATCAGTACACGTGAGGATCCAGATCGAAATTCCCTCATAATGATATCCCTCGTGTTTTGATCCATGTCCCCATGAGTAGAAGAGACAGTGTGGTCACGAGCTGTCATCTTGTCCGTCAACCAATCAACCTTTCGCCTGGTGTTTACAAAAATAACACTCTGTGTGATTGCCAGGGTCTCATACAGATCACACAGTGTGTCAAGTTTCCAATCCTCTTTTTCAACATTGACATAGAACTGCTTGATACCCTCGAGTGTCAACTCATCCCTCTTCACTAGAATCCTCACAGGCTTACTCATGAATTTCCTGGTGATCTCAAGTGCTTCAGGAGGCATTGTAGCAGAGAAAACACCCACCTGAATCGTTGAAGGGAGTAGCTGAAAAATATCATAGATCTGGTCTTTGAAACCCCTGGAAAGCATTTCATCGGCTTCATCCAGCACAAACATCTTGATGCAATCGGGGCGAAGAGAGTTCCTGCGTAACATGTCAAACACACGGCCTGGGGTCCCAACGACAACATGAACTCCACTCATGAGTATACGCTGATCATCACGAACACTGGTTCCACCTACGCAGGCATGAACTTTAACCTGCAAGTAATCCCCGAGAGCGCGCATGACCTTTTCAATTTGTTGTGCAAGCTCTCGGGTGGGGGCGAGAACCAAAGCCTGGCATTGCAGCGAGCCATAGTCGAGTTGCTGCAGAATTCCGGAACAGAAAGTCGCTGTCTTGCCCGTTCCAGACTGGGCCTGCTGTATCACATCAAGACCCTTGCAGAACGGCACTATTCCCCTCTGCTGAATCGCAGATGGCTTCTCAAACCCATAGGCGTAGATGCCTCTAAGAAGATTCTCGTGTAAGCCCATTTCATCGAAGCTTTCGTGAACTTCATCGTAGCTTGCGAAGAGCTCGTCGCCTTCCGTTGAAAGTATTTCCTTCATCTTGGCGTCATACTGACGAGCGTCGAACATAGTTGCATCTGCTACCGTTCCGGCCATGATTATTGGGGTTTAAATCCAAGCTGAAGAAATGGTTCGCGAGGCCAATTCGCAGAGCAGAGCAGACCGCAGCAGCAACGGCACAAAAAGTATTTACACTCGGTAACAAACCTGTTAAATAGGTAGACCTAATTTCAAGCAACAACACTAACAGCATAAAAGAAACTACCTCCACGTAGAAAGTCGAACAGAAATCCCAGAGACTTCTGGTGATATTCCAAAATACTTTATCTAACGAAAACCCTTTTCATATGAATCCACAACCTGGATAACGAAATAGATTAGAACGATATTTTTTATTAATACAGACAGGAGCCAAAGAGTAAAAAGGGGTCGTCAGCTTCAGCGAGAGGTCGGCTACTTTTCGTTACAGAAACCCCTAGGTGGGATCGTTGTTTCATTATTAACTAAACCGCTCGTTGTTTCATTATTAACTAAACCGCCCCATTTTCTTTAACCTGGGCAGACATCTCCCAAATCGTAATTTTGACCTTTTTCCATTAAAGCACTGGAAATAGCTTTGATCACCACGTGGAAACTTTAGGCTTTTAATTATTGCCATTTCCAAACGACTCATGAGCCCCAGAACGCAGAAAGGAACCATATCGACTTTATTTAGAGAGTGTTTACCCAACCAAACGAAGCCCCACATGGATAGAGGAACCATATCCACCTTATTTAAGGAGTGTTTACCCTGCCAAAATAGAGAAAGGAACCGTATCCACCTAGTGGAACCGTGTACGAAGTGTTTAGCATTTTAGTAAATTCATTTCCTACCTTCTAAATGGGAACATGGTTATTTATATCTGTGGTGGTTGATGTTATTGGAACAAATACAATCCTTAACATTTTCCATTCTATTCCTTCTATTCTAATATCCATGGTAAATTCATTGATGCATACTATTATACTTAAGATTCACTATTGGTTATGGATGCATGTTATCATTTGATGGTATTCATTGCCACTTTGTCTCATTTTAGAGCTTTTGTCTCCATGTTTGTTTGAATACTTGATTTGTAATGCAAAGTAAAATGCTTTGAGTTTGGTTTTTATGGATCTTTTCCTAAATAAATCAAGATTATTTATCCAATTAGCTCTAATTCTAGGATACCATGTAATGATTTTCCATCTCATTGTCCGTAGCAAATGATTTCCTTATCTAATATAGTCTACCATGCATCAAAATTACAAGGGAACATGCCCTCTTGCTTTGAATAAGTCATTTTTCCATGAACTGTTGCACTCCTTCCACAACCCTACGAATAAACTAACAATTGAACTAGGAACATAAGAGTAGGTCATTCTTCTAAAATGCCACCATGGTGAGTGTAAATAATTAAAAATATTCAAATGCGGTCAAATTCCACTTTGGACTACTCATTTGATGGACATGATGATGTCATTGTGTTCTTCTTTTTCAGAGTAACAAAATCGACCTAGAGATCACCTCGTTGAGATAAACAGAGGTTAGTTTTTGATTTTATGCACCCCCTCATGGACATCTGATCGGGTCGGCTTCAATTTCATGCACACTTGGTAAGGTCGTCCTAAACATCAAATGGACATTGTTGGACACCCCCAGAGGCCTATATATACAAGTGGACTAGAAGCTCATTCGGACATCACAACATCGAGAATCTTCTTCTCTTATATCTGATTTGGTTCAGAGCATTGGCAAAGGAAAGTGTTGTACAGAGGTCTGAACTCTCAAATCCGAAGCTCGCATAAAATTAGGGTTTTTGTTCTGGACACTCGCATATAACTCAGAAAATCCATCCCTAGACGCACGCATGCTATGGGCAAGACAACGTCCAGGAAGCTACAAATGCACACATGCCAACTTGAAGGGGGCGTGGAGAGGTTTGACTACAGTCGATCCTCATCCAAAGTTTTTTTAAGTTGTCTAAAGTTTGAATCAAGCTGTATCTCATATATTGTACCACTGTAAACTAGTTTCTAAAGTTGTTGGGTTGTATTACTGTTCATATTGTCTTCGGCTCATTGTACTCTCTCCTGAACAATTTATGACAGTCCAATAAAAGAAGAATCTCAAAGGGTTTTCCCCTGGTCTTTCAACAAATCTGGTGTCTCTTGTTGATGTGTTGTTTGTCTTCTTTCTCATTGCATATATTTTTCTATCTAAGGTTACTACTGATGAATGGAAAGACTAATTGTAA
>APFE030195896.1:0-17356 GCA_000404065.3 Pinus taeda
GGAGCCCATTTGATGCAAATCTGTATATCAAGCATACTGGTGATGATATCTTGTTTGTGGTTGTCTATGTAGATGACCTTATCATTACTGGTAGCTCTGCACATTTGATCCATGGGATCAAACAAGACTTATGCAATACCTTTGATATGACAGACTTGGGTCTTCTTCACTACTGCCTGGGGGTTGAAGTTTGGTAGACTGAGAATCACATCTTTCTCTCTCAATCCAAGTATGCCAAAAATCTTGTGGATAGATTCAGAATGCAGGATTGCAAACCAGCCACGACTCCTATGGAACCAGGGCTCAAACTTTCAGCTCAGTCATCCTCTCTTCTTGTGGATGAAACTTTATTCAGGCAATTAGTAGGCAGTCTCATCTATCTTACTGCCACCAGACCAGACATCAGTTTTGCAGTAAGCTATATTTCCCGCTTCATGTCAGTGCCTAAAGCTGATCATTGGATAGTAGCCAAGCGTGTGCTACGATATGTGCGTGGCACTTCTGATTATGGACTCCTATACACTTGCAGTTCTGATCCTATACTCAGTGGTTATATAGATTCTGACTGGGCTGGTTCGATTGATGATCGTAAATCTACAGCTGGATATGTGTTTAGTCTAGGATCTGGTGCTGTCACCTGGACTAGTAAGAAGCAGCAAGCCATGGCTCTCTCCTCAACAG
Organism: Pinus taeda; assembly: GCA_000404065.3. Taxonomy (NCBI): domain Eukaryota; kingdom Viridiplantae; phylum Streptophyta; class Pinopsida; order Pinales; family Pinaceae; genus Pinus; species Pinus taeda. The sequence goes on from APFE030195896.1 coordinate 682, forward strand.
AAGCAGAGTATCAAGGAGCAGTTAAGGCATCCCGTGAAGTAGTTTGGCTTCGACGTATGCTTGCAGATATGCATGCTTCCCAGACAGGTCCTACTTCCTTGTTTTGTGATAATCAGGGAGTTCTCAAACTTGCCAAAAATCCCGTCTTTCATGAACGAACAAAACATGTGGAAACTCATTGCCACTACATTCGCCAGCTTGTTGAAGACGGATCCGTTCAATTGAGATATGTTCCCACAACAAAGTAGCCTGCAGATATCTTCACCAAGCCTCTTGGTCGTGATAAGTTTGTAAAATTCATGGGGTCTATTGGTGTTGTAAATAGATTGAGCATTAAGGGAGGGTATTAGAATATTTCTATTTTAGTTTAATGCTCACTCTTTTCGCTGTTGCTAATTTTATTCTTTTAGCAGTTTCTTAGATGAAATTGATTCTTTACATAGAAACTTGATGTTTCTGTCTTTGTAAATATCTCTGTATTATTATTGAGTATTGTTGCTCAATCAATTCATTAATTAATTTGGAAATCCATATGCGTGTTTCGCACTGTTTTAGGTACCATGTGTCATAAATACAGAGGGAATAGATATCATCGAAAAAAGATTAAAAATAATGGAAGTTAATCATTCTAATCAAGTGCCCATTATTCATAATCTAATAAAGACTATGCAAGCTAATCATGTCACTCTGCAAGAAAGATTCGTGAAAACTGAACTCAATCAAGCGAAGTTAATAGTAAGACATGCTAGAGAAATGAGTTCATCACATAAGAGGCTGGAAAAGAGGAAATCACAGGTCTCGTCTTGTTGTGAATATCCCGAAAAAGAGGCTAACTCCATTAACGAAGAGTTAACTAAGAATGACACGATCAATGAAGAAATTAAAAAGGCTCAAGTTATAACTCATGACACCTGTGAGACTGATTCATCATTCTTGACAGCGTAGATGCAGAATGAAGAAAGACATGTCATTCATATCTTACATACTTCATGTGAGAGTTTTTAGGCAAAATGTTCCACATCATCAGTGATACAGCCTGCCACAAAGAAAAAACGCAAGAGAAAGAGAATGAAAAAGTGGTTTGATGCATCTGATGGTCGCGAGCATCTTGATTTTCGGATAGGAAAAAGTCCTGCCATATGCAGCATTGGACATGGCACATCTGAGAAACAACCAACAGATTTGCCTGAAAGTAGGGAAATGCTCAACATGCATTACATTAAACACATTTGATGCCATAGGACATCCTTTGTATTGTATTCCTAACCGTACACCCTTTTATTTCAGTATTTTATTTTTGTAGGTAGATGTTTTTCATGCTATTAAAATAGTTAATAAATGAAGAGCTTACTTATATCTTCCTGTGCTTAATGTTATATGATGATTTTTGGATGGACGCTACTTATGTTATGTGTTTCGTGGATGCAAATTCTGGATTCTCACATTCCTCTGGTGCAACAACGTGTCCCCAAGTACAGCCAGATGTTGACCACTACGTGTCAACAACCCATAACAGTACACCCCGTTCTTCTTTTTCGCAAAAGGTATAGCACTTGATCAATGTGTCTGTGCCGTTCAACTAGCATCATCAATCTGACTTCCAAGATGTTATGCAAACCTTTTCTGCATGTGTATAATGTAAATAATCTCAGCAGATGCGTGCCATGTATGTAACGACCTAGGTAAACCTACTTTTCTAGTGACGATCTCCATTCCGGGAGGTTTTTTGTCTCACTGATCCATTCTCGGATGGTTGGTAGAGTTTTCCTCTAGTCTTGTCCCAAAGCTGGAATGGATTTTGTCGTTAGGATCTTAGGCGAGGCCTGGTGTTTTAGATCGAGTCTATGTAAAAGTGATTTGGGAATAATGATAATCCTAACTATTTGGTTAGGTTATTTTATTACAAATTGCTTGGTCTGCTGGATTATATTTGTGTCGCAAAAATGGGTAGTTTGTGAGGGTCTATTGCAAATGGGTTTTCCCCCTTATGATGTAAAAAATATGAAAATCATGATGTAATGTGTCTTGAGGGTTGGAAAAATAATTTATCCCCTCATAGGTTAATTAATTAATTTTTTTGGCAAAAAATTAATTAAAAACCTAATCCAGAAATTAAATTTTTTTTTTTCCAAGAAAAAAAGCGTAATTTTCATTAAGTAACTTAAGAAAATTACATGTTGTATTTTCAGCATGTATGAGATGCATTCTCTTGTGAAGCAGAACTATCATTGTTCATTACAATATTTACAGATATCATCATAAAATAACATAAAGTAAATGAACAGTATTAACATGATCCATAAGGAGTCCATAACAATTGAGTAAGACAAAAAGAAAAAAAACATGGAGTAATCATGAGGATCATTCTGAAAAGTTCCCATCCAGCTCAATGAATGGACGATGAAAAAACTAGTAAAAGGCACCATCTTTGAATTCTTGAATTATCCATTGCCCCTTGTTTAGCTGCGCGACCTCTTTGGAAAGACTATCAATGATTTCATTCCTTTCCTTGTATACGTGAGAGCTTACAATAAAATCAAAATGTGATTTTAGAGTAATGCTATCAACTAGTATATCCATGAGTGTGTGCAAGTGACAGTGATAAGCCTCGTTGATCCAGTTTATAACAAGTTGTGAATCCCCAAAAATCTGAATCTTGTGACAATTTTGTTCCAGAGCGAAAAGGAGAAGGTGTCTTAGACTGTTTAGCTCAGCATAATTATTTGTGCCCCTCCCTAGCCCCACTTTGATTTTGAAAGAAAGGTGCTAGTTTATGTGGAGAATTGCACCCCCCCAACTCGTAGCATGTGCCAAGCCATCAAAATAGGCCCAAGGAGAGATTTTATCAATACTTTCAGGCGTGATGACTCGGGAATGTTGGCAGTAAGTATCATCTGGAATTAGGTTGTATATGGAAGCAACGTTGTTATAGGTGACAGACCAATTCATTTGAGCATTTTGAAAGATATGGCAGTTCCTATTTAGCCAAATGCCCTAGCAAACAATTAGAGGGACATTCCTTGCTTTTTGGGAGGGAGCCTCAGACCACCAACGCAACCATGCTTCCTCAAGGTTTTGACCCTCCCATTTTTTCTTCATGTTGAGGGAGTTGGTAATGGAGGACCAAACTTGAGCAGTAATGGTACAGTGAAGAAATAAATGGTCTGTGTCCTCGGGGTTGGAATGGCAAAGGCAACATCTGAAGGGATCTTGGAAAGCCTGCTTCATAAGGTTTAATTTTGTTGGAACCTTGTTTGAGAGAATACACCACATGAACAACCCCGTTTTATGGGGGGCCTTTTAGTTTCCAAAGGGGGTGCCACCACCAACAAATAATTCCCATATCTTGTGCATTCATCATTGTCGCATAACCAACATTTGGGGAGTACCTTCCATGAGGAGTAGGGGCCCAAATGAGCTCGTCCTCTTGCCTTGATAGTCTGATGTTGGCATCCTCCAGTGCACCAATGAATTGATGCCAAAATCTACTCCATCTATCCAGGATACCCAGGTTTATATAGTCAATCCAATGTCGTGGAGCCTAGGGAGGATGCCCTGCCACAACAATTTGAGCAATTTGGGTGATACCGATCCCTGAAAGAAATTGTCTCAAAGCCCTCGGAAGAATGTGAGCATTGCCACTACTAGACCAGGCATTAGTGGCTATTCTAACCTATTCAACATTCCCAATACTCTAGGCTAAGCTATCCTTGATTATACTTAAGGATTGGGTAATGGCCTTCCAGATGATGGAAGCACCAGGTAACGACTGGCAGGGTCTGCGAATCTAATCAATTATTGAAAGGGGATGGATATACGTAAAATATACCACCTCTTTCCAAAGGCTTTCAAATTTGATAATTTGCTAGCCCATCTTGGCCGCCGGAGCCTTGGCAAAGTTGTGGAGGTCCTTTATTCCCCAACCACCCCATTTTTTGGGCTTTCCAATCCTGTCCCAGTAGACCCAAGCAAAAGTTCGCCCCACATTTTTACCTCGCCATAGAAATCTACAACAAATCTATTGTATCCTATTGAGAATACCTTTGGGAATCTAGGCCAGAGACATCCAATAAACTGGAATGGCCTCCAGCACCGATTTTATCAAAGTAAGCCTGCCGTCTCTGGAGTGCCATCATTGCTGCCAGATGTTTATGCGGTGTTCAATTTTTGCAATGAGCTAAGACCAAATTACCAATCGGCGATGCGATACCCATTTGGCTTCAGCCTGAACCCAAGATATTTAAGGTCAAAGTCCAGCTCTTGTCTCACAAAAGCGAAATGCTGTAGTGCATACCTTTTCCCATTTTGAAGGCAAGACACATAAATGATGGTGGATTTTTCTTAATTAGGCTTCATACCTGTAGCTTTACAAAACAATGATGGCATGTTCTTGAAACAAGAGGAATCACAAAAAGAACCATTTAAAAAAATAAGAATATCATCTACAAACAATAGGTGTGAGAGTGATGTCATGTTTGATATCATGACTCCTTCCAACGCTCCAACAGAGCGAGCATTTTTTATCAATCTACTTAGACCTTCCATGATCAACAAAAAAAACAGGGGGGATAGAGGGCATCCCTGTGTCAAGCCACGTTCAGCATGAAAAAAACTAGATGCAGCCCCATTGATGAGAAAATTGTAGGAAGCATAAGAGAAACAACACATGATCCAGTTAATGAAGGAATGAAGGAAGTCAATATGAGTGAGGATGAGTTGCAGATAAGACCAGCTAGCCCAATCAAAGGCTTTGGAGAGATTGATCTTGAGAATAATAGACTTTTTGTTCTGTTTCTAGCTTCCAATCGCTTTGAATAGCATAATGCTCCCGAAGACAACAGTCAAACCCAACCCTTTTTGCCACGTCCGTAGAAAACCCACCATAATTGCTGCGAAAAAACCAAACGGAAGCCCTAGGAAAACTCAAGGTCGTTCCCCAACCTCTGTTTGTGAAAACTATGGATAAAAACCTCAGTAAAAAAGGATATAATTAAAGGATACCATCAGTCTGTTACCATGTGTCGACTGCGTCCCAAGCCCAAGCGTAGGTAGAGAAAAACGTCACCGGGAAAGGAGAACATGAGGGTCACGTGAAAGCGCAATAACGATCACAGTTAGGTTTCCACTGAGGGAGCCTCCGTCACAGTGCTAGGACCTGCAAAAAACATGCAAACCTTAGCCTCCCCTTCGAAACCCTCCACTTGCTCGTCTGCCCGAATCTATTTGCTCGTTCGCCCGTGATTCTTCCCATTTTGGTCAAGCTAGAAATTTAATTAATTTGTCGGTCCTAGGTAAATTTAAATTCTCCAAAGGCAAAATTCGTCGGTTCTTAAAAATTAAATTTTAAAATGTCCTGGGACTAAGGTAAATTAATTATTTTGATAAATTTTAAACCTTTGATCCCTGGAGTTAAGTCAAAATCAAAATTTTGGGGAAATTATCTCAAAAACTTAATTTTTGTGTTAATTAAAATGCATTTAATTGAAAAATTCGAATTTCCTCAAGAATTAAATATTTCGACAGATGAGATTAAAAGAAATTTTAATCTTCATCAACGGTCGAGATTACTTTGACGAGGATCACTTGAACTAGCCGTTGGAGGATTTATCTTTAAATAGGAAGTCATTTGTTAGTTGATCCAGCCGGCCACCTTTGAGTCGTGTGCTTAGCAAGAAATTCATGTAATCTTTTTCTGGATAATAAAGATTTGGGGTTAAGTTTTGTTGGTGTTACTCTTCATGGGAATACTGTAAGATATGTTGCTTTCATGCGTGATGTTTTCTAAAGCCATTGATGATAGCTTCTAAAGAGTGATTTGAGTACAGGTATCTTGCTCAGTCGTTGGGGTTTGAACAATAATATAAATTTTGAACGTAATAGCAAGTATTTCTATTTGTTTAAATTTTATTATTATTTTCTCGCTCTATTATGATGATTGGATTGATTTTTGCAGGGAAATCTTGATTTTAGATCCTCAGGCATTAGGAAAAGTTTTCAGTTGGACCACCCATCTCCCAATTTGTGTTTTTTGAACAGCCCAACTAAATTAGCTCCAGGCTTATCGTTAGATTTTTTTTGCTGGTGATGCACGAAGGGTTTTGAGTTAGCACCTCCTTTAAAATTCAAAAAATTTAAATTTTTTGTGTGGTATAATGATAGATTTGGCTGATTAGATTCTGTAGTTTGTAAATTTTGTAATTATTTTTCTAACGTGGGCTTTTTTGGGTTTTAGTTTTTATCATTGTATATATCATTTGGATGTTTTCTTCTTATTGCGCAACTACAAATCTGAGGAGGAAATTTGTGTAGAGTCTAGATTTAGGCCCTGGAGGGTAAGATCTGGATTTTTGGGGGTTTATCAAAATAATCTTGTAGGGACATTATTCAAAAAAAATTACAGTCCAAGGGTTTAAAATGTTTTGAATCTGGAAATTTTCATAAGGGTTTAACGGATAAATCTAAAGCATAAGCATGTCATCTTAAAATAAGATTTTTTGGGAAATTTTATTAGGTTTTTGGCTACCATTTTTCTCATGTCTGCTGCCACATTGAGCCTCCAGAAAATTTTGATTTTTTTTTTTTTTTTTTTTTTTTTGTTCTCTCTGTTTCTAGAAAATTTCAAATTTCTTTGCTGCATCTGCTATATTCCTCGTCCTCCTTGCTGCTGCGTTTTCTTCCACTTATGCATTGCTTCCAACGTTCTATCACTCACTGCCTTCTCTATCTGTAACCCTCGACCTTCATTCCTCATCACACTGCCTTCGAAACTCCATTAAAACTGCAACTCCTTTCCCTCCTATCAACTAATAGCTCCTCGTTGGCTTCACATGCGTTCTCCTCTTCTCCCGCGGTCTTCATTACCTGCACCAAATCCTGCAGTTGCACTCCTCTATGCTGTCGTCTCTCCTCCCATTGCCATTGTCACTTCTCACAACTCCATTTCCCTACCTTTAACGAGTCTCATCGAGCTCCTCACCCATCCGCCGCCATCGAAACTTCTACCTGCAAGCAGACCCATGACCATCTGTTGCCTCCTCTTCCTGGCCTGCATAGACTTATCCTCTTCCTAGCCCACGTAAGTCCCTCTTGCCATCCGTTCGAGCCCTTCTTCCATGCGCCACCGTCCAAACTTCAACCTGCACACAAAGCACTCAACATTCGATGTTTTCCTTTTTCATTTCATTTGTATGGTGTATGCGTTAGGTTAGGTTAGGTATTATTTTAATTTATTTTTTTAGTTTAGTTAGTTCTTTTTTATTTCATTTGATTTTTTTTATTTTTTTGTTTGGTTAACTCATTCCCTTTTTTATTTCTTATTTGATTTGTTTGTTTAGTTTAGGATTTGAGTTAGATTTATTTTGTCTTTTAGATTTGTTTTGATTTTTTTTGTTTGTTTTGTTTTGATTTCACATTTTTTGTTTTTTTACTTGTGATTATTTTTATTATTTTGATTTTGATTTCCTTTGCTTCTTTTTTTTCTTTTTGCTTTAAATTTATTTATTTATTTTGTTAAATTTAAAAAACATTAAAAATATAAAAATTTTAAATTTTGGTGACTTTGATTACTAATGAAATAAATCAAAAGCAGAACTTAAGCTTTCATGTTTGAATTTTTAATTTTTATGTGGCCTATAGCCCATTAAAATTTTTAATTTATTAAAGTCCTCTTGATTTTTATTTTGTTTCATCACATTAAAAGTTTTTAAATTTGCTTCATAAGCTTAACACATTAAGTTTGCCTAAAGGAATAATTAAACTATTAATCTAAAGTTCCTTGGTGTCTTTTGTGTCAAGTGTAAGATTTTAAATTCTGTAATAGTGATTTCTCTATTGTGAAGAGCGATTAATGTTTTAAAATCATTGGCTATAGGAGAAAGATAATTAATTCTAAATCTAAGCTATTAATGAAAGTTCCTTGGTGTCTTTTGTGTCAAGTGTAAGATTTTAAATTTTGTAGTAGTGATTTCTCTATTGTCAAGAGCAATTAATGTTTTAAAATCATTAGCTATAGTCGAAAGATAATTTATTCTAAATCTAGGTTATTAATGAAAATCATTTTAAATTTGGAATCATTGCTTAGTATTTAAATTTCATAATTCTTTATGGCTATGTTGCAGGAAACGTAGGGCAGGAGGGTGTTTCCGTACAGAGATGAGTACGAAACGCTGAAACGTGTGTGGTACGACCATGAAACGCATTTCAGGCCGTACTGCCACGTTTCACGAAATTGAAACATGGCAAGTACGGCCAAAAACACGTTTCACTGCCATATGACTCACGTTTTAGCCTTTTACTTGTGTTTTTTTTTAAATTTGTTTTCTAATTTATTTTTAGGTTATCTTAGTGACTTCTAGATGCCTGTCTAAAGTTATAAAAGTGAACTTTTGCCCTAGTTTTGATATGCAGTTCATTAGGAAGTTTGAGGCATATGCAGTTCATGGTATGTTAAATTCTTAAAAGTAAAAGTGATATTCTCCTTTATTTTTCATTTTCATCCTTTTACTTAAATTTTTAACATTACCATGAAATGACTCATGATGTTTGAGAGTGGTTTCGCCCTCATTGGATTTCATATGGAGAAAGTAGAATTTTAGATCTCACTCAAAATCCAGCAGACTTATCTGTTTTTTAGGATTTCAAGATTGGGGGTATTGCAATGTTTCCTTTGGCTTTTATCATGTACTAGGGTATGGAACTTGTATTTAATCAAGAGAACCAAGTCCTCTATGCAGGGGAGACTCTCAATAATCAAGAGCATGTAGGGTACCAAGGTATGAAACTTGTATTTAATCAAGAGCACTAAGGTCGTTCGACTATGTAGGAGGAAACTCCCAATCAAGCACGAGACAAGAAATTAGAAATTTCTTGTGGTTGATTTTGGATATTTCTATTTTCATTATGTGATCATTCATGAGTAAATGTGATGTAAATTTAGAGACTTATAGTTTATGCATTGACAATTGACAATTTTATCATTATGTAATAAATTAGAATGTATCATATATGCTTTATGATTGCACATATTTCTTAAATGTCCTAATATATATATATATATTTGCGTTTCTCCGTTTCCAAAATTTGGGGAGGTCGCATTTCGTATCGCTTCCCATTTTGGAAACTCATTCCCGTTTCCCCGTTTCGTGCAACCTTTTTTTATGGGATTTAATTGCTAAAAACTCTTGCATGATAAAGCTTTGAGCATTTGCATTTAATCATTCATTACTTTGAATAACTTGTTGTTTATTTAATCTATGGTTAATTGAATACAAAGGTACTAGTCTATAATCGTTTCTATCTTGTGGTTGTGCCTTAGTTGTATTAGTGTTTAATCTATTCATCCCAGTTAACCAGGACTCATTTACATTTTTCAAGTTGTCCATATTTAAGTCTCCTAGAGCCTGTGTTCCTTAGGCTATTTTCATTCATTCACCTTATGGACTACCCCTGTTGACTTGTCTAAGGGAGAGTCTAAACGGAGTAAGGATTAGAGTGACAACCCTTACTTTGAGCATTGTCGTGACGCCTAAACACTTTGTGCGACAACATGCTGGAAAATTTCAAGCCAGAGAGGGGACGCAAAGACAAAGAGGGGCAGAGACAATGAGTCTGCAGGATTTTTTCTAGTTACAGAGAGTTATAAAGAGGGGCTGAAATTTTTCTCCAGGAGAATACGTAGAGGCAACCCAGAGCCTTAGGTGAGTAGTTCAATTCAGCTGGAGGGGAGGATGTCTTCAGTTCCAGACGTCGAGAAGATTTTTCCAGCCAACCAGAGAAGCATTTTCCTAGTCAGCAGCAGGCAGGACGACTAGATTAGCAGTGCGTGTGGTAGGCAATGCTAGGGTGACGCAGAGCCTGCATAGACCACTTGGGCAACTAGATTTTTAGTGGTGAGATAGTGTCGAGATTGCTCGGAGTGATGGTAAAATCCCTCAGTAAATTTTTACCATTATTTCTCTTGGATAGATTCGTTAGTTTGATGACATTTATTGTACTCAGAAATTTTCTCACTGTTGCTTAATAATAAAAACCCTCAGCTGCTGCACTGTTTTTCTCAAGTTGGGTTTTTCCAAGGACTTTTGTCCAAAAAACGACGGTGTTATATTTTTTTTTGTGTGTGCGCAATATTTTATTAGTTTCCAGTGTATCTTCTGTAGTGTTTTTATTTGTGAAGATTGCAATGCGATTAATTCATTGTTGTTGTAGCAATAAATTGCTAAATTGATTTATAGTTAGAAGAATTAATTCCAGTGGCTGCAATAGAATTTCAAATGTGAAATTTTCAAAATTTGCAATAACAAGTCTTATGTTGACTTGAGTGGCGCAAACACATTCAAATACTCAGAGAAATCATATTTATTATTATTAAAAGATAGAAGATTATTACAATTTGAGGGAGGCCCCTGGCTTTATACCACCTTGGGTGCCCCACAGATCATGCCCTTTGCCTAATAACTATTTAACTAACTAATTTTTATATAACATTGCCTTCCTCTCAGAAAATGCTTTGTCCTCAAAGCATACGTAACGACGGATGTTTTTGACGAAATGCTTCCGTCTGCCAAGAAGCTTCTTCTTCTGGTAAGTCCTTCCACTTGATCAAGTATTCCTTGATTACACAAAATTGAAGCTTCTTTTCTCTGGTGGATATGATACCTTCTGGTTCTAAAATGACCCTTCCTTCATCATCTAAGGATGGAAGCATTGTTTGTGCTGATTGATGGTCGCTTAGTGCCCTTTTAAGGCAGGATACGTGGAAGACATTGTGAGCACGACTTTTATTTGGAAGGCTTAAACTATATGCAACTTGGATGATCTTTTTGTTGATTTGGGATGGTCCATAGAACTTCGGTGCCAATTTATTTTTTCCTTTTTGTTTCAAGGACAACTGTTTGTATGGCTAGAGCTTGACAAATACCCATTCTCCAACTTCAAATTCTCTTTCGGTTTTGTTTCGGTCAGCATGTTGCTTCATATGGTTTCTTGCATTATTTAAATTTTCTTTTAGGGTTTGGACGATTTTTTGGGTTTCTTCTAGTTGGTTTTTAACAGCTGGTAGATTTGTTTGGATGGTAGCTAGATCCTTACATTTTGGAGGTTCATACCCATACAAAGCTTGGAATGGAGTCATTTTTGCTGACGTATGATAAGTAGAGTTATACCATCATTCAGCGAGATGCAACCACTAAGGCCACTTATTTTGTTTTTCTGTAGCGTTATAATGTAGGTAGGCTTGCAAACATTTATTGACAACCTCCATTTGTCCATTTGTTTGAGGGTGGTAAGAGGAACTCATATTTAGGTAGGTTCCTATATGGTTGAACAATTCTTTCCAAAAATTACGCTTAAATTTGGCATCTCCATCACTCACAATGACTTTTGGAAAACCGTGTAATTTATAAATATTTTTGCAGAGTATCTCAGTGATTTGTTTAGCTGAGTCCGATTCTTCATTGCAATAAAGTTAGCATATTTGGTGAGTTTGTCGACTACTACGAAAATCTTATCCTTGCCTTCAGATATAGGTAATCCCTCAATAAAGTCCATTGAAATTTCTTCCCATTTTTTATTCGGAATGTTTAAGGGATGAAGCAATCCAGGTGTCATAATATTTTCACTTTCATTTCTTTGACATGTATCACATTTTGCTACATATTTCTGAATATCGCGACTCATTCCCTTCCAAAGAATGATTGACGTGCATTGTAGTAAGTTTTAAAGAATCCCACATGTCCGGCTAACAGTGAATCATGTGACTCCTTGAGTATCTTGGATTTAACCTTGGAGTTCGAATTCAGATAGATTCTTCCTTTGTACCATTGAATATCATTCTTCCATTCAAATTTTGAGTTGTCTGGAAGGTTATTGATTATTGCAGTTATTTCTAGATCCTTGGCATACTCACTTCGAATCTCATTAAGCCATTCGGGAACAACAACTGAGACTGTAAGTAATGCTAGTTCTTCGTCCTTCCTAGATAGGGCATCTGCTACTACATTGTCTTTTCCCTTTTTATGTATTATCTCCATGTCAAAGGCGACACTTTTTTCAATCCATTTTTGTTGTTCTTCGGAAAGTGTTTTTTCTTGAAGGAGGTGCTGGACTCTGTTATGCTCTGTTCGAATGGAGAACTTACTTCCCAAAAGATATTGTCTCCACTTAGCCAATGCGTGCATAATAGCGAGCATTTCCTTGTTGTATGTGGGCTTAAGACATTCTCTTTTATTGAGCTTCCTGCTTTCAAAAGCTCTTAGATGCCCTTCTTGCATTAACATTACGCCTATACCGAATTTGGAAGCATCACACTCGATGATAAATGGTTTAGAGAAATCTGGAGTTGCCAATACCGGGGCGTTAGACATAACTTCCTTCAGTGCTTCAAAACACCTTCCTGCTTCCTCATTCCATTGAAATGAATTATTCTTTAAAAGGTTTGTTAGAGGTGCAGTTATGTGTGCATAGTTTTTAATAAATCTTCGGTAATATCCAGTCAATCCTAAGAACCCTCTTAGCTTGGATATATTAACTGGTTTGGTCCATTCCTTTATACCTTTGATTTTATTAGGGTCCACTTTTACTCCTTCATGGGATATTATGTGTCCGAGATATTCTACTTCTTCCTTCCCAAAGGTGCATTTGGATTTCTTGGCGCAGAACTATTGCTCTTTTAGTAGTGTAAGAACTTTATCCAGATGTTGTAGGTGCTCCTTCCAAGTTTTACTGTAAATTAAAATATCATCAAAGAATACTAATACAAACTTCCTATGATATGGACGAAATAACTCGTTCATAGTGGCTTGGAATATTGTTGGTTCATTGGTTAACCCAAAGGGAATTACTTTAAATTCATAGTGACCTTCGTGTGTTCGGATTGCCGTTTTTGGTATGTCTTTCAACCTGATTCTGATTTGGTAATAGCTTGACCTTAAGTCCAATTTTGAGAAGTATTTTGCGCTATGTAGTTCATCCAACATTTCATCGATAAAGGGAATTGGGAATTCGTTTTTAATCGTTATTTTGTTTAATCCTTTATAATCAATGCATAGCTTGAATGGTCCGTCCTTCTTCCTTACCAATACCACTGGAGCAGCATATAGACTCTTACTTTTTGAGATGATCCCACATTTTAAAAGGTCTTGGATTAATCTCTCAATTTCAGTCTTTTGGTGATGTGGATATCGATACTGCTTGATGTTCATGGGGTCTAATCCTACTTTGACTTCTATTGTATGCTCAATTTCCCTGTTAGGAGGCATTTTCATGGGTAGGTCTTGGAATACCTTTTCATGCTTCTAAGTTAGCTCTTGTACTTTTGGTGACTCTTTGCTGATCATGTTTGTAGATAACATTTCTAACTGGTGACATTGTACTACATAAGCTGGTGCGCCTTTCCGAATCATCTTCATCATTTGGGATGATGACATGATTTGATTCTCTGGTGCTTGGAGTCCGTATAACTTGTACCTTTGCCCTTCCCAGTTAAAGCTTATGAACTGCTCTTGATGGTTGGCAGAGTAAGTGCCTAGGGTTCGTAGCCATTGGATACCTAAGACCACATCTACTCCTCCTAATGGTACAGTGAAGAATGGGGATTCTAAATTAAAATCTTGAATTTGCAATTTGACCTTATGGCATTTCCCTACCTTTTCAATCTTCTTATCGTCGGCTACCATCACCTTCATGTTGGGTAAGGGAAATGAGAAAATGTTGAGTCTCTTCGCCACGGTTGCATCTAAAAAATTATGGGTGCTACTATAGTCGATAAGAACCACTACGTTGTTCTTCTTTATATGTCCTTTTAATTTTAGAGTCTAGGGTTGTGATATACTTGTCATAGCTGATAGAGACACTTCCAGAATACCTCCGTCATCTAATTCTGGAGGGAATTCTAGGGCATCTTCTACTCCTTCTATGTCTGATTCATCACTGTTTGAATCATTAGTTGCTTCACAATTATATAGGTTCTTCGATTCTTTTCCTTTAGCACACCTATGTTTAGGGTCCCACTTCTTGCCACAACGTTTACATTTGCCTTATTTTATCCTTTGCACTTCCACGTTAGATTTTTTGCCTTAACGAAGATGTGGTGGTACATATCTTGTATTATCCGTATTCACAGATTGGGGCATTCTTCGTCTCGAATATACTTCTTCTGGTTTTGACCACAATATCTATTCAAATTTCTTTTCAGCAGCTTTTGCTTTTTGTCCTTCTACTTCTATTGACGTAATGTCATGAAGCTCAAGTTCTACTTGTAGATGAGTTTTAAAGCCGGAGATGTATAATTGAATTAGACGGGATTCTGATAAAAGAGGTACTCGTGTTGCTATAAGGTCTCCCATTCTCGAGTGTACTCATCTGCAATTCTTTTTTGTCGCAATCTGATGAGTGTTGAAAAGAACTCGTCTTCCTTCACACCTTGGAATCTTTTAAAGAATGCATCCTTAAATTTTCTCCAACTGATGGCGATTGTCGTCTTCTTCCACCACATATACCAATTATATGCTTCGCCTTCCATTTTCATGGAAGTGTGTCTAATCTTTTCGTCATCATTGTCGATATTGTAAATCTCGAAATATTCTTCTTCTTTATTGAGCCAAGCAACGCTGCATTTTTCATTACCATCGGATTTGGGTAGCTCGATTTTTGCTCTTCGTTGATATGCCGCTAATGGTGGAGTGAAAAGAGGGTATTGATTGGTGAATGTATTCCAGAGTTGCTATTTCCTTGATGGTGTGTGGATGATTTTTTTTGAGACTCCACTTTTTCATGAGAATCTGCTGAATTTGTTGAATCTGATGAATTGTGTTGTTGATTACCTCCATCATCTTGGAGTAGTTGTTCAGGTGTAACCTTTATCCTTTCACACAAAGTGTTCAACGATGTCATTGTTTGATTATGATTTATTTCGGATTTGATATATTTCTGCCCGAGTTGTTGTTCTATTCGATTGGTCGTATCTTGTAGTTTCTTGATATCGTCGAAATATACGATAACCTTACTCTCGAGATCGACTAAATTTTGATTGAAATCATCAGAGTGGCTAGTAATCCTATTCTCTAGATCAATCATATTTTGCTGAAATCAGTGATTGTCATCGACAACATTGAACGGGTTTGTGGGGGTGTATATTTGTTTGCCAGCTTCTAATTTGAATTTTTTTTTTTTTTTTATAATAATAATATATTTTTTTAAATAATTAAATTAAATAATTAATTTAATTATATAACATACAGTTTTTTTTGTAACTATATCATTAATTTAAGTAAATTATATAGTTATAAACTATATAATAATAAATTAATTAAAGTTTAAATATATTCACTCTATAATAAAATGGCGTACTATTTGAAACAGCATACGGATTGAATGAAGACACACAGTCAATGCCAATGGAGGTGACGGTTCGTCTGGATTGAAGGCAGCAAAATGGGCCGCAGATCAGGACCAAGAATTCACTGTGCAGTGTTGCAGACAAGGTGGCAGGCAGAACGACAGGGTGGACGTGGAGGCAGGGGTCGACACTGGTGATCGTAGACGCAGTGAGCAAAAGAAACCGGTGGCTATTGGATGAGATGAGGAGCGACAGGGACGACAGAACAACAAAATGATGGGGCATTGCGGCTCAGATGCAGGAGAATGGATTGCGTGGGAAGAAGTAGGCGAAGAATACAGGGCAACGACAGCTAAAGGTAGCTGTGGCAACGGTCCACAACAATACTCTGAGGATCGATGCTCTGATACCAAATGGCACAAATGCATTCAAATACTCAGAGAAATCAATATTTATTATTAGTAAAAGATAGAAGATGATTACCATTTGAGGGAGGCCCCTGGCTTTATATCTTTGATCATGCCCTTTGCCTAATAACTATTTAACTAACTAATTTTTATATAACATTAAGGACCACTAACTTGTAGTGATTGTCCTTTTCCATGTTAAGGACCACTAGCTTGTGGTGATTGGCCTTTTCCTTGTATAAAATTCCCTGTATGTATGTTATTTATCTTAATGGTCAAAGGAAGCATTTTATTCAAAAATCAGAAAAAAGAAAAAAAAAATAAAACTTGACTTTTACAAGTTTGTGTTGGAAAAATTGGTGGTGTTTCCTAGTGTTGTGAAAATCGCGATTCAATCGCGCGTTTTTCAAAAAATCGCGATTTTTTCCCCTTGGCGATTAAATCGCGATTTTTAAGGGAAAAAATCGCAGAATTTTTTTTTTTTGCCGATTTTTTCGAAAAAATCGCGATTTTTTGGATAAAAATCGCTGGGTCGGACGGCAGCGGGTGTTATAAGCCAAAAATGAATTTTTTTTTGTCCATTTGGACAACGCGTGGCGGTTTTTGAGCTCTGAGCTGGGAGAGAGGGTTTGGAGGGCGATTTTGCCGATTCAAAGGGTCTACGCTCACTATTTCGAGAGGAGATCGCCATTTTCACCGTAGAAACGGTATGTAGGTTGATTTTTTTTAGTTTTCATTGTTTCAAAACAATGTTTTTCTATGTTTTTAATTTTTTTTGTTGAAAAACTTCATATGGGCACCATTTTTTGTTTGTTTTCATTGTGTTTAAAGAATTGTTTGTATTTCTTCATTGATTTGGGATGGGAAGCTTGGTATGGCTATGGGAACCAATTTTTTGTTTTAACTTTTCATGTTTTTTAAACATTGTTTATGTTTT
>APFE030195896.1:19877-50064 GCA_000404065.3 Pinus taeda
ACGTGGTCTACCTCCTGTACCTCCTATTTCTAGTTCTTCAGCTAGTAGAGCACATCAGACTCCACTGCCATCTCCACCAGCACAGGCACCAGCATCTACATCGAGAGGGAAAGGGAAAGCTATGCATTTTCTCGCAAGAGGGGCAGAGGAAATCAATAGAATTAGACTTTCATTTTATTGTATATGACATTATGACATGATGAGATACATTATCATATTTTTTGTTGATATTTTGAGGCTGAGTTGGGACTCAGGAGTCAGGACTTACTATTCAGTTCATGATTCAATGTTATGTGTGATTTTAGCGCTAGAAATGATATTAAACATCTTATATATTAGTTTTTTTATCATATTTATGTGTCAATGTATTTATTTTATGTTCTAGATGGTTTAGATATTGAAAAAATTGAAAAAAAATGAAAAAAAATGAATATTTTTGTTCCAAACGCTTTTTTCCGCTTTTTTCCCGATTTTTCCAATTTTTTCGTTTTTTTCCCCGCGCCGATTAAATCCCGCTCCCGCTTTTAACAACATTGGTGTTTCCCTTTAATAAATTAGTAATGAAATGACTAAAACATGAGCAAACTATATCCCATATGGCAGCATTGTACTCTTCATCCAAGGCACCCTCCTTGATGCTGATACTCTTCACTATGCGCAATGATTTTTGAGATAACACACATAAGGTTGAGATGATGGAAATGAAGATGACTTGGGGTTATTTGGTACTCTTGCACTGCTAGAGGCCCTTTTATCCATGCTGCTGATGTTTTAACTAGATTTCCTTATAGTAAGCTCTGCTTTTACACACAGATGGGGTACTGACCTTATGTCATGACTGAATGAAGGGTGCTGCTGCTGCTAGAAAAGGGACACTTCTTTACCACAGGCAAATTCTTTTCATTCTCACCAAAACTTAATTCTATGATTCTTAATATAACATTACAGTCATTACCAATGTGCGGTGTGAACTTTATTGATGGCTTATTTTTTCTTTTACATCAACTTCTGTGCTTTAACAATCTGTATGTTTCTGTAATGATATTGTTTTTCTTTAATGGTCTTTGTGTGACATTTTGTCAACCAGTAATCATGATGCCCATCACCATGGAATCATGATGTCCACACATAATATAGGCCCCAATGGCAGTGGAGGACTTAACCCGGGATACAAATTTGGATGATTTGCTTAACACTAAGAAGAATTCAACATGCAAGAAAAACTTTCTTTAAGTGCCACCTGGCAAGACACATGAGAACTAGTGTTGCTACAAACAGATATTTATATGAATCCAACCAATCCAGCCCCAACAATCTGTCAGGCGTTCATAAAGGAAACACAATGCTTTAGCTATGCATTTTCTAGTCTATTACAATAAGTTTGAGCTGACTGTGCACTACTACCATGCATTATCGTGTTGTGGATGGCACAGTTTTGCATTCGTAAGCATTACTAATTTACTACTATTCATAGATCTCACTTGTAATTCTTAGACTTGCATATGTGCTCATCATATTTAGAATTTAGCTTTGGAACTTTTCCGGCTAGCCTAATTATAACAACCTATGCTCCCAATGAAAAGAAACAGGATTGCTTTCTGAAACAACAGTTTTCATAATGTTGGGAAGAAGAAAATGGAAAAACTAGGGTTTTTTAATTTATTTTTTGATCTGAAGGTAAAGGAACTAATAGAAGATGTTAAGCAAAGTGGAGATAACAGAGGAAATCCAGCACATCCACTACAAGCAGAGTCCCAATCTTGTACGAAGCCAATGTGAATGCAAGGTGATTTCCCTTACCCAGTTATGTACCTAACATGAGAGTTTGTAGTTGGAGTCCTACCTTACTTTACAGTGTACATTCATAGTATTAACACTGGGTTTGAAGTAGCATACCCTTGCACTTGCAGGAGTTAGACTCCTGATAACCTTTATAGTTAATGGATGTGCATAGGATCTCCTTCCACCAAATCTTCATGTTTAGCCAAGTGTATTGCAACTTATGCCATCCAAGGCAACGGAGTTGGGACAAATTCGTAAATGTCAGTTTTTAAAATTGTTGCAGTAAGGAAATGTCATAATTTATAAACTAGAGCTTCCTAATCTATGTGTTGGAATCTGAAACTAAAAATATTTTAAGACAGTTAAAGGTTAATCCATGAAATTTCATGCATGAAACCAAAGACCATAGATTGATTTTAGATTGAAGTAAACATATTATCAAAGGTAAAACTATCAGTGAGTGGAAAACAAACTTAAGAACGGGGAGGATTTGCTGGAAGGGAAGTTGAGGGAAATGGGAGGGTGTGGGAAAATTCTGTTGCTATATGCTTTTTCTTTCTTAAATTTGTTTATTTGAGATTTTATTTTAGGATCTTAGGGTTAAGGTTCTTGCAAAGAAAAGAGTGGGCTATATTTGACTATCAGAGAAATATTGCTACTATCAGAAAATACCTAACAATTTTTTCAATCATTTGCCTGAAATTTTCAAAGAACACAGAAAAGTTCCTGGGTCATTTGAAACAAGGTCCTATATCCACATTTATGGAAGATTCTGTAATAGGGACAACAGCGGTGGAGATGTTCTCTTGTAGTATAGATTACAATCAAGTCCTGACATTCCAGGGGCAAGCAGAACTCATGTAACTGCACAAAAACCTATTTTTAAGGACAAAATGGTTTGTGCACAAAAACCTATTTTTAAGGACACAATGGTTTGTGCACAAAAACCTATTTTTCCCAAATTGTCAAGGGCTCTGGATCCAAAACTTTAGAAAACAAAAAGAAATTTCCAGTGATTTATGCTTTGATAGAAACAAGATCTTCCAGAGTTGGTCTGGATGAAGAGTGTAAGCAAAACATAATATGTTACAGTGATATATGACTAAGGTTGAACTTATTCCAAGTACGAGAACTTTTGGTGTGGTCATGATTAAGATGATATGTGGGGAGGGACATCTGACATGCTCGAACTGTGGCCTGGTGAGGTTAATTGTATTAGGTACTCCCTTTTTGTTTATTATTGAAATATAAGATGCCTTTTATAGAAAAAGAAAGTTGTTATAATTGTTGGTGCTAGGCAGATGTTAAGGTTTCTACTTCTGATTGAAATTGCCCTGTGCAGTTGTAATTTTCTATGTGCTAGTGCCTACTGATGAATCTCATGTGTGATTTGATAATAATTTTTTCCCCTTTTTCCCGAGTATATGTAGGATAACACATCCGGGACCGGGCCTTCCAGCAGAACTTGTCCAAGATCTGTTTGATAGATCACAGTGGGCCACACAAGAAGGGGTTGGACTAAGCATGTGCCGGAAACTTCTCAAATTAATGAATGGTGATGTGCAGTACATAAGGGAATCAGGAATATGCTATTTCCTTGTGAATGTTGAATTTCCAATGGCACAAAGAGAAGATGCAGCCAGTATAAAATAGACGTGGATTCCTTGTATCATGTTCTGCCAAGCAACTCTAAGGGTTCCTTTTCTTCAACTGTAATGCCTCTCCAGATTTGGTGCAAGCACAGCAGAGAACTCCATGTATATCAATGGTATGAATGCAAGACTGAGCTTCTTTGGCTTCACAGAGGATTCCACTTGTAATGTATGCTCCATATTTCTGCTTGGCTTTAATGCTGGAAACATCGAAAGCATTGTATCACTTGACTTGAGAATTCACGGCACTGGGACAGCTTTTGTAAAAGCTTCAAGTTGTTAAATCTAGTGACACAACCTCTCTACATGTTCCTCGTGAATACTGGTAATCTGTGCTTCTGAAGGCTGGTAAATATTATTATTGTGTAATCCATTAGCAAGGTCCTTGACAGCATTTTAAGCTGTAAGTTTAGAAGGTTTCAAATTAACTGTTGTAAAACTAGCAGAGATCCATCATAGTTATAGATATATTAAGCACTGAAAGGGATAAAAAACTGAACATGCAAAAACTCCAAGTTTTTGCACCCTCAAATTCTATTTAATAAACAGTGAGGTTTGCACGGCATATTTTTTTTATCTGACTTGGATAATGGATCCAAGCTTAACATGGATTTAGGTTAGTTAATTTATAATTGTTTAAAGTAAGAAGAATAATGTCGGCTTTTATTTTCACATTGCAGTAATTTGAAAAGAAAAAACGGCCTGTTTTAGGGTTAAACATAGAGACATCAAAACAGACGCACAGAGATCTCCCACACCCTGTTCTATAGGGCACGTTGCTTCTCTGTGCAAACAAATAGAAAGTCATTCCACATGTTTAAGCATGGCAGAGAAACGAAGCAAGCCTATTTGTTTTTACTAGGGTTACTAGATTCAAGTGAGTCCTGAAGATAGTTTTAAATAGGAAAATGGAACTCTTCTATACGTCATACCATATTCTTTCGACCCCAAAAATAGTAGGAAACACATAAACAATGGAAGCATCCGTTAAAACACAACCAACCATATTTACATAATGGCCATTTTTGTCCTTTTGGAAATAGAATGTACTATGGAAAGCCCTGGCATCTCAAAATTTGCTGGTTTGCCAACACTTCTGAAAGGCTTCGCTCACGATGCTCGACCTCAATTAATTGCAATCAAGTTTTTTGAGTTAATAATCTCGCAATGCGTTCTGAGAAGAATAGTTTCATCAGAAGACGAAACTTGATTGCAATAATTTATTCTACATGCTGTGAAATTACCTAAACTGTTATTAAACATCATTTTTTTTAATTTCGTACATACATGTCAACAAAACAGTATAAGATTGGTAGGGAATAGAACAAGGTCATGGTTGAAGATTGGTCTTATAATCCACACAATTTGCTGGAGGAGAGAATTCAAATGAACTATGAGATTCAAATATGTATTTTTCTCGGTTGTCTAGTTACTAAACTTTAAGATGTTGGTATCAATAGGGTGTGGTGTAGCATATAATGTTTGCTTCCCATATGAAGGATGAATTTCCTACCTTCTCACAACTTTCCATTGCCCCAGTGAGATTTTTTTTTTTCAACATTACAACACTATTATGTATTTACAAAAAAGTTTGTTTAAAGATTATTTATTTATTATTATTTTTTAAATTTAAGTTTTGATTGTAAAAATCTTCAAATATAAAAAAATAGTACTTAAATAAAAGACTAAATTTCAAAAAATTAAGGTTTTCTAAAAACACATTTAACTGATCACTATTTATTCCCCTAAACCCCTCACCAAGCAATTGAGATAACCAATGGGAATGCATTTTCACATGACTCTTGGAACCATTAACCAAGAAATACAAATAAGCTACACTTACGAGATGTGCAAAAGGCTTGGTGTTTGCACCAACTCAAGTAGTTCATTGGTAGGAGAAAGGCTCGAATGTCCAATGGTATCTTAGTCAGTGCAGACCTATCTTATAATTGGTTGGAAGTGGCTTCAAAAGGATTGAAACCAAAATGCCCATTGAGAATTTCAATAAACCATCATTCTTAGGCTTATTATCTCTCTAGTTACCAAAAGCATACAAGCCTCTAAGGGGGCAAGTGGGAGTAATTATAATCTTAGTAGAGGGAATTGCTCTAGCTTTTGACTTCACCTAATAATGTAGTGTCTTTATGGGCTAGATTGCTAGCTGGTGAAAGCACCTGTTTAGTCTCTATGAGGTTGAACAAACTATATATTGGTTGCATAGCAAAAGAGTTTCCATTTCCCATAATTGAGATAGGTGGGGAAGAGAGAAGGTGACAACTACAACTGAGATAGGTGGGAAGAGAGAAGGCAACAACTACAACTTAGTACGCTTTTTGAAAAAAGCGAGGAATAGCCCTCATACTGGGTTTGGTGGTTTCCTACCTACCTATCTATTAAGGGGTGTAGAATTTGTGAAAAGCTTTGCTAAGGCTTGTGAAAGGATTTGCACTCTATCCTTTGTCAAGGTTCAAGTCCTCAACTGAGGCTTAGATCGGGTTATCCATCGTTAGAAAGGGCCAAGGCTTTTGCAGGGCTTTGTTCCTTTTAGCAAGGCTTGGCTTAGATAATATATAATGCTCATCCTTGTTACCTATTATAGTTACCTACGTTATCTAGTTACTTCCCTTTTGTGAAGGGGCTTGATCATGGGGGCTACAAGGTGGGAAGGTTGTCACTGTGAACATCAAAGGAAAAAAATAAAATATACTTGCACAGGGGATTGAGATCTCAACCAATAATAAAGTGAAAGAATTATCACTATGCAAATGTCTTTTAGCTTTAAAAGATAAAAGGATTTGAAGAGTAGTGGTGCTGGGGAATGTGACAATAATAATAGGACCCTTATACCCCCAAAACCTTCCAGGAACTCCAAAATTCATAGTTTTTTGCAAATGATTTTTTTTGGGGATTACCACCTTATCTCCCCAATGATGCATATGAACATAATGATGAGCCCCTCTCAATGAAACATGTCATATTGTGCGAAGTCCTTTGGATGCCAACTAATTATGCTACCATCTTCCCCCATTTCCTTCCTCAATTGTTTGGTGTGGGTTATGAAGAATGGTGCAATCTTAATTTTAAGGGATGTGTGTGGGTTTATTTGGCTTGCAACTTGGGCATGGGATGAATTGCTTGCCATTACTTTAGGTTGTGACTCTAAGTGTGAGTGAGTGGATGTATTTGGTTTGGCCCAAGATTATTTGTCATTGCTTTATATTTTCTTTCCATTGCTTTAGACCCCAACCATGAGTACTAGGTGTATGCTATTTGTGTTTGAGTTAAGACTTGGCTTGCAGTGTTACTACTAGGCCATGACTATATTTGGGAGTGGAGGATAGAGTTGGATGGTTCATTGCAGATTAATTCTTCCAATCAATAAGCAAGTTTTGTGGCATTAATTACACATTTCCATTGCAAGAGTAATGGTTACTTTATGTGCAAACTTAGTGAGGTGAAACAAATAGTGAAGTGTTGTGAAAGGGAAATATCAGAAGTGCAATGTAGCATAATGAATTAGATCATCCATTGGAGTAACTAAAAGGATGAATTTGAAAGGAACATCCATAAGAAAACTTATACTAGGGACGCTTGTGCAATTGACACAACAAAACACATTTGGAAATTCAAGATTGAAAGAAAGAGGCATAAACATTCATGGGCATTCATCACAAGAAGCATTTGGAGCTCAATGGGTAGGTATGGGATTTTTACTTAATGGTTGGAAGAATTGTGGCCCACCTTGGCCTTCCTTGTTAAAGGCTTTGCACTCTATCCTTTTTTGAGGTCCAAGTCCTTCGTCAAGGCTTGGCCTGGGTAACCTTTCATTAGAAAGGGACAAGGATTTGTCAGGTCTCTCTTTCCTTGGCAAGGTTTGGCTCAGATAATATATAATGCTCATCCTTGTTACCCATTATAATTACCAACCTTATTTAGGTACTTCCCTTTTGTGAAAGGGCTTGAACAGGCGAGAAGGGGTGGGGGGGTGCTACAAAGTGGGGGGTTGCCAATGTCAACATCGAAGGAACAAAAGAAAGTATACTTGCAAGGGGGATTGGGATCTCAACCAATAATAAAGTGAAAGCATTACCACTATACATGGGTCTTTTAATTTTAAAAGAGAGGGATTTGAAGAGTAGTGGGGGGAACTTGACAATAATCATAGGACCCTTATACCTCCAAAACCTTCCAAAGAAATTCAAAATTCATAGTTTTGTGCAAATGAGCTTATTGATGGATTACCATTTATCTCCTTGATGATGCATATGAACATAATGATGAGTCCCTCTCAATGGAGTTGTGTAAAGTCCTTTGGATGGTGAGTTATTACACCACCATCTTCCCCCTGTTTTCTTAGGCATGGGATAAATAACTTGCCATTACTTTAAGTTGGGGTTCCTTAAAGTGTGAGTGAGTCTGAACGTATTTGGTTGGGAATTGGGATTTGGACTAAGATTATTTGCCTTTTCTTTAGATTTTCTTTCCATTACTTTAGATCCCAAGCATGAGTGCTAGGAATGTGTTATTTGCATTTGAGCTAAGACTTGGGTTTAATTTTTAGTGTTAGGCCATGACTCTATTTGGGAGTGGAGGATAGAGTTGGATGGTTTGTTTCATGTTAATTATTCTGAGAAGTAGGCAAGTTATGTGGCATTAGTATCGCATTTTCGTTACAGGAGTAATGGTTACCTTATGGACAAACTTAGTGAGGTGAAACAAAGGGTGAAGTATTGTGAAAGGAAAGCATCAAAAGCACAATGTAGCATAATGAATTGGACTATCTATTGGAGTAATTGGAAGCATGAATTTGAAAGGCACATTCATAAGAAAATTTATGCTAAGGACACTTGTGCAATTGAAACAACAAAACACATTTGGAAATTTGAGATTGGAAGAAGAGATGGAAGCTTTCATGGGGATTAATCGCAAGAAGCATTTGGAGCTTAATGGGTAGTTATGAACATTTTACTTGATGGTTGGAAGAATATTGACCCACCTTGGCCTTTCTCTAAAAGTAGTTAAACCCCTCACCCTACCACCCTCCCCTGCACCCAACTCCCCCCAATTTCCCCGAACAAATTATTTTGGCCCATTTGAGGACCCCTCTATTTATGGCCTTTTTTTGGCCTGGGGGACAATAGAGTCATGTTCTACTCTTAGAACCTAGAAGTAGTGGAAAGCATAAATGAGGTTAACCCTATTACTAAATTTGAGAAAAACAAGTGTGTGAATGATTTGGAATTGTAAGAAAGGAAATCATTGAAGTTGAACCTTGTCACGAGCATGAAGACTGGTCACTTTCCATGTTATTCTCTTCTCAATCAATATGCAAGGTAATACACCTACCAAGTTTCTAGAGGCTAGAATAAAGAAGAGAGTCTAGAGGAAAATAGATAGGCAGAGTTGCATTTTGAATGTTCGAGAACAATTAACTCTAATATTTTTTTGTAGTACAAGGTTCTTTTCTGCAACTGCAATTTTTTTTTGTATATAAATCATCCTCATCATTGTGAAAGAAAAAATAATTGCAATGTGTTCAACAAAAGGGAGTGAGTATCATTATCATTTGCTATATCATTGAAATTATGTCCATATCAAAGATTTTGGTACATCTAAGGGTAATAATATCAAAATTTGTGATGTTATAATCTTCACCTAGTGTTTGTAAAAATTCCAAGTCTAAATCGCTAGTCTCCATATGATCTTAATCAAACAAGTAACTTGTTGAATTTAATTAATGCATAAATTAAACTTGGACCATAACATTAGTCACACAATAGTTGGATATTAAATAGTAGAAGTATAAAATCAGTTTCGCACATACAAAAGTAATTTCTTGTTCAAAATCAACTTTCCATTCCTCTAAAACACGTACAAAGAAAATCTCCACACGCTGTGAAAATAGAACAACTACACAATTACAAAATACCCTAGGTTGAGTACAATTGTTGAGGAAGTACAACCTATTGTGTAACTATATAGACTATTCATACAACTATATGGATATGTTTGTATGAATGTAGCGAATTGTACAACAATATGTATGGAACTACTTATTGCTCAAATTCACTTTTTCCTAAATCCCTACTTTCTCTCTCTCTCGATTGCTCAACTTGCTCAACAACTCAAGTGTTTTGAAAACTTTAATTTATTTTTGAGTTTACTCCTAGTCTAAATTATGCATGCATGAGATAGACTTAACAACTAAATATAAGACTTTTCACTTTTTTAGTAAAGTTAATTATGGAATTGAGTTACTTTTTGAAAATATAATTACTTTTCAAAAATATAAAATGACCCAAATTGTTTGTCACGTATTCACAATGAAGCTATGTGAAAGATCCCATCAAAGCTATATTTTTTAACCCTCCCCCTTAATGAGGAACATATTTTGCACCAATCCAAGTTTGTATCTAAATGCTTCATACTTCTTTTTGACCAAGGGTTTGGTCATAATATAAACTAACTTGTGATATGTGGGAATATAATAGAGTTTCATTGGTTCTTTTTATACCCTATTATTATAAACAATGGAAACCATGACACTATTGAGACGGGGGGTGAATCAGTGGTGTGGCCAAATTATACAATTTCCACAAATTATACTTTTCAACCAATTTAACAATTTTTCATGGATTAGCAACACAACTCAATCATATAAAACATGACATAATCATCATCAAGCACATGAACAACATATACATAAGACACCAATCTTCTTTTTGTTACAAGTTTCAACTTGATTACATAATTTCCCCACAAGCTACTACTTGTAGGTTTATCAGTTGTCATTTAAAGGAACTTCTATCCTTGCTCGTTTATCAGTGTTCATTGAAAGACACTGCTGCCCCCACTCATTTATTGACCTTTGCTGAAAGGGACTCTTTCCCCTACTTGTTTATCAACCTCTGTTGAAATGGATTATTGCCCCTTCTTGTTTATCTCTACTGAAATGGACTCTTGCCCCTACACATTTACCAACACCTACTAGAAGGAGCTACAACCTATGATTTGCAAGCTACCACTTGCTGACTCTCTTGATTCATCTTTTATCCATTTTCAAACTAAAACTAATAGACCTCTTACCTAAAAAACAAACAAATTTTCTCACTGCAACTATTCACCAAAACCACCTTACAAACACTTTCAACAATCTTTGTTATGATAAAATCACCATCAAAATCACTTTCAATGATTTCTCATTACTAAACACACTAAACTATTCCAATAGCATCAAACCTTCTGCCAATCACCAATGCACTCTTTGCATTTCTAAAACACCTTTCAGATACCAAATCTGATCACTGATTCACCCTTGATGCATACAAACACTATGCATCTTGTTGCGCCAACAACAACCTTTCTAGTTGCTTGAATTATGCTTTTGAAGAATTCTGGACTAATATTTTGGAATTGATCTTTGGTTATCTTTCTCTTTTCCTTTGTCCTATTCGACTGATTCTTCCGAATCTTTTCTTCTAGTTATCATTCAATGCTCATATGTTTCTTCTTGAAACATTGAGCTTAACTACTAAAATTTGCTATTATGGAATTTGAAACTTTAATTTTCTTGCTCTCGAATGGTTGCATGAAGCCATTACTTTTGCCTTTTCCCTACTCAAAATATGTCTTCTAGGACTTGCTCTCCAAGTCATCAAACTTTTCTCTATTGTTCTAAACTCAAACTCTTAGTTGAACTTCTAATTTATGTTATTTTGGCCTCTTACAGGGTTTAACAGAGCTACTAATTTTAGCGAGCCTCCAGATTTGGCTTACTACCAAATAAGCCGCCTTAATTGTCTGTTCTATCAATAATGTTTCTAACTCATTCATGCTGCCAAATATCGCTGCTGACCCTTTCATCCATGACCTTTGATCATGGCCCAAACATTTTATTTTATTCACCAAAATCAAGATTGTAAATTTGTCATTCTTAAGTTGTCAACTCATGCCAAACAAAAACATTGCCACACCACTTTATTCAAAAGTGTTGCAATACATAACACTTTGCTAGCCCTTGGTCCCTTTACATCCGCCGACACGTGCAAGCTTAAGGCACTAAGCCTTTTTCACCATGCACATGAACCCTTATATTTACTATAGTCCAAAGGCCTAAGGTCGATTAACACACAAAATTGCCACAAACCATGAAATGGGAGTGCTCTCTGTTACATGACAAAATGCCATTTGTCGGAAATACTTATGTCTTTTGGATCTATTATCTTGATCGTTTCTCCTTCCGCTCCTTCACATTACTTGCGGGCTGAGTTGTTATGTGGGGTTTGCCTACGCTCTTTCCATTGGTTGTCGCTCTATCGTACCACCACCATCAACCCAACACTTGTATCCCGATCTTTCCTTAACTATACCTTTAAAATTCTCTGGGATCTTATTAAAGAGATGTTTTTTCTCGTGGGGTCGTCCCGCCTGCTTCTCATTTGTTGTCATTGCCACCTGCTAGTGCCAACATGTCCCAATGCTCTCCTCTTGACGCATTTTTCATGTGTGCCCCTTTATAAATTATCGGGGTCTTTCTTACAGGATGAGTTGTCCTGTGGGGTCCTCTTGACACCTTTGCGCCCAATCATTACATGCCTGGGCTCCCTTTTCACTAACACCAACCATGTCAGCCCAATGCCTAGTCAGCGCGCTCATTTCTCTGTGCATTGCCCAAAACCTTCTAGGGTAAAGCCTGCAGGATGATGTCATGCTGACGTCACCCATGCCACGTGTTTCCTTCCGAGTGGTGACACATATCACCCAGAAATGGACCATTCGGGTACTTGAATACCTCAAATTTGCATGACACGTTTCCACCTCTTATTGAGCCACGACACTGCTGATGCCATCATCCACCTTTGCATCTACATCATCTCTCTGAGCCAATGATATTGTGCCACATGTTTTATGTCAGAGAGGAGAGAGAAAAGGTTCCCACAACCTTTTTTTTTCCACTGTTTTCCTTTATAAATTTCCAAGAGTCCCAACCTGCTTCTCTTCCTTTTGCCATGTTTCCTGGTGCTTTAGAAAACTTCCTATGGTTTGCGCGACCCCCTCAAGTTGTTTGTGGTTTTAGAGGGGGGGTGCGCAATTAACCTTTGTCGTTGATCTTTGATCAGGGGTTTAGGGAAAACAATAATTGTGCGACCCCCTTGCACATTAACACTTAGATGCGCTGACCCCCACACACTATCATTGATGCGTCCACGCGGCACATGATCCATCGCTGGACATGCCCACCTTTTAACTCTTCTTACCTCTATCGAGATTAGCTATATCGTGGGCTCCTCTAAGGGCTAATTAAAATGCATTCCATTGCCACTGTCAGGGCACGTCTACTTGGTTAACGTCATCCCGGTTGTTTCCATAAGTGCTCCTTACGGTTTCCCCGGGGTACACCCATCAGGCTACCTTTGTCAGGCTTAACTTTCATGTGGGCTCTGCGTTGGGCCATTAACAATGCACTCCATTGCTTCATTGTTGACCACATACACCCAATCCTCTAGATAGCGGCTCCACCTTTCTTGCCGCCGGGTTTGGTAACTCTGCCAAACTAAACTATGCGGCAAAAGGGTCTCCAACCACCTTTAGCTCTGCCACTTTGCCTTTTTGGGTTCTAATTTTTCATTGGCTCTAACTCATGATCTAGGAGGCCATTTTCAAAGTTCCACATACCACTGGAAATCTCTTTCATAGCTCTATCCATCTACTTTGGTTCCACTGGTAGTGGAGATGATCTATTTTCCAAGAATTTACTTCAAAGTCTCTATACCTTCTTCATCCATGCTGATCTTCATCCTTCTTGTGGTTGATCTTGAACACCTATGTAATCCTTTGCTATCCTTTGACATCTTTGCCATCTTTTTCTTTTGCCAAAAATGACAACACTATCATCAATGATTTGCAGGTGCCATGTTTTTCCTTTTCCATCAATGACAACATATCTCTAATACCTATTTCATGTGAAGTGATAGTTTATCTTTATATGCTTGGACTTGTCATGAAACATTGAATTCATAGATAACTTGATACAACTTTGATTATCATAGTAAATGACGGTAGGTTCTGACCACTGATCAAGCAAACTTGCAAGTAACTTGCAAAGCAAGATGGCCTCACAACTAATAATATTAATTACCAGACATTTGGCATCTATTAATCTAAGTGTCATTGAATTATGGTTCTTTTTGAACCAGTATTGATGTGGATCTCTTTAACTATCAGAATTAACCAAGATCTTTTACTTTTATGATGTTAGCAGAATTGCATATGAAAGAATATGAAAATCCACATGTTGATGCTGTAGAGAAGATGAAACATAATGATGATCAACAAATCAAAAGATACAAACACATTGATAATGGAGTTCACCCAATGTGGGCTACATCTTCGGGCTCGATATCAAGGGTGGGGAGGCTGCTTCATTAAAGGTTGTCAGATGATGATGTTGTACATAGTATATTCTTTGTCATTGCAAGGATAAATTCCCTCAACCAGAGTGGCATGTTTTTCCACGAGACGTTCTCCCTATAGGAACTATCACTCAAATGGGCCCTCCTTCAGCATAACAAGCTAATAAATTCTCACATGACGTGGCATACAAATATCTTTAAACATAATGGAATTAAGGATCTTGAAAACAAAATTGTCATCTTAACAAACTAGAAGAAAGACATGGCATCATTGTATCATTTATGTCCAAGATTCGGGGATGGCCAAAAAAAGCAAAGCTTAGTTGCTGAAACGGACATCACCGCTGAATTCGTGGCGTGAAATCGTGTCAAACGACTATAAGCATTGCCCATTTCTGACATCGTCAAAATCTGGACCCTCAGGGATCTCGAAGATTCCCTCAAAGATTCCTTCTTGAGGATGGTAAAAAAATCCACTACTTGGATGAATATTCTAAGCACACCACTGTGCTCCCTGTGAAATCCTGTGAAAAATGACTATAAAGTTGACATCATTCTGCCTCTGTCAAAAGATCAGCCTCCAAGGGAATCTTTTAGATTCCACAAGATTATGCAAAGATTCTTTGCTGCCGGACATTTGAATTTCCATTGCTCAAATGAAGAAACCGACCAAAGCATTTCTTTCCCTGCGAAACTCTAGTTCATTTGAGTATAAAGTTGACATGTTTTTGTCACTCTAAAAAATCACCCTTGAGGGAATCTCAAAGATTCCTCACAAGCATAAAAAAGATTCTCTGAGAATATTCCTATAGAATTTTCCTTTGTCTCGAAATTCATGCCACATGGGTCTAGATTTGGGTTCTTGCACTGATTTCATCTATGCTCATTCTAGGTCCTCCCTTCGTCGGATCCATGGCAAATGATTAAGCGTTTAAATAATGCTTGGTGGGTAGACTTTACAAAGCCTAATGCGTTGGCGTGTTGATAATTGGCTAACTTTGGAGAAGGGTGGTCATGGGTTCCAACCCTAGCGACACCCCATATAGCGTGGGCATGTTTGTTATTTCGCTGAATCATTACGGTGGCGATTGGTGCTAATTGTTGGCGGAAATGATAGTAACATGTAATATGGTATGATGTGTGGTTCATAACTATGTGGCTGGAGTGTTTTTTTTGTTGCAATGTTATGTGAGACCACCCGTTGGTGGGCCGACCCAAGTGGGTCGGGCGTGTTCGAACCTTGTCGGTACCATTTGTATATAGTAATGACCATTGGGGTTGGGCGTGTCCGTTGAGGGTGGTCCGCCCATGCAATACAATGTTTTTGTTTATATATATTACAATACCATTGGGATTTTGGGCATGGTGGGGTTGGCAACCTGCCACCCAAAATATATTTTTATTTTTTATTTATTTTTAGCTCAATGGTTCAAATTTTCCCACCGAAAAATAAGGGACACTGGAAAAATTAAGTAGGCGACAAATTCGCCTGTTCTGATGGTTGGATTCCGTGCATTAGGATGCTGCCAAATTGTTGCCTCGTTAACACTGCCACTTGGCCAAGTTTGACCCGAAATTTGACCAACTATAATTTTAGCATACAAATTTGGATTTGAGTGTCGTTCACACTGTTGGAATCAGGATACCAAGCACTACGATCTGGTCCTGGTTTCTGTTCAATCTGAGGACTTTTATTTTTTGAGTTATTTCTGGATTCAGAGTATGTATGGAGCTACCTAGATCATTTCTCTTAACTGAGGAGCTTTTGGTCATCCAAAAACATGAACATAATCTGCAACTATTGTGTTACATTGTCTGCACCACACATGTCCTGACATGCCACACTTCTCCTTCACCCTTATTCTTCAGAGCCATAAGTGATGAGTTGACACTTGCATCCTTTGCAAACCTGTAGTATATATTTTCAAATTACATGCTTAATTACATGACCAACGATGACCCAAGCATGCCCATACTTGCTAATATTTTATAAGACACGCTCTTTGGTCAATTTTACATTAGAATATAATTCAATACCCCAACTATCAAAAAGTGCCAAAACATCATTGTTGCTTTAATAAGTGATGGAAAACACATGGTCACTTTTACATTTATATCACAACACATAATTTACAATATGTGGCCATAAAAAGCTACCATATCTAGTAAGACCACCTCTCACTCGTGAAAGTGAATGGGTCATCATCTCCCCATGGTAGATTCACTTGTTGAACAACTTTTCAAACTAGTTCCTCCATGGGTGCTTGGTCCTTGAGACATTGCTTTGGATGGAACCTCCAACATGTGGCTCTTTGATGTCCACCGTTGTTACAATGACTACAAAAATTCTTCTTCCTCCATATCTACTTGCTTCCTTCCTTGATGTGGAGAAGGCCTTTCACATCTCATCCTCTTTCTTACTTCCATTCTCTTCCAGCTCTCAACAACCACATGGTTATGTAAACCACAAAAGCCACATGGTTTTCTATGCCATGATCTCTGCTCATCATTAATATTATGCTTGTAATCAAAATTAACTTTAGAATACTAAGACTCTTTATACCTTCTTAACTATCTCTAATGCGATCCCAACGATGAGATCTTGCCTTAGCTCTTCTTCTGCAATGCTAATGTGCATTGTTATGGGAGGATTTTGATATTATCTGATCATCCTCTTTCTCTAATGGCTTCAACAATGTCTTAGAAGCTTTTGACACCTTTGAACACTCTCCTTCAGTGTATCCCAAACCTGCAAACCAAGGTATTTGTACAACCACCAATGGTTGAGTTATTCCTTGACCATTAACACCAAGTCCTTCTCCTTTATACTCCATATTGGTAAGGAGTCCCATGTCAGTTCCTGAAATGGGTATCTCCATGTTTCCAACAGAAATAGTGTCATGTGAAAACGAAATTGAAGAATTATCAACATTGTTTACCTCAGTGGTTGATTTTGGACCAGGTGATGATGGCTTCGCTAAGCCTTTGTTGCGCTTCAATTCTTCAAGGTCTCTTCTGCGGCTCGTAACTAAAGTTGCAATCTCTGCTTGTCCTCTTTTCCTTCTCATCAAAGTCTCCTCAATTCAACATTCTTTACTTGAAGGCTCTGATTGATCTCCTCATATGAATAATGAGAAGATGATTAAGAAGAAGAATGTTCACTGGAAGATGGAGCATCGTCTTCTACTCTTTCTTTCTCCCATTCCCCTCTTGCGATTTTCTTCTCATAATATGCATACATTATGTCCACCATGCATGTCATCTTGAGGAGGCCCTTGTAGAGATCTTTGTCATTCTCCATTTCCCTTCTCGTTGTACGTTCAATCATTCACACTCGCAATTCACATCAGTGAGAAGACCACTCTAATACCAAACTTCATCCAGATCTCTTCAACTACTGGAATTAAGCAAGATATTTTACTTCTGTGGTGTTAGAAGGATTTCATATGAAAGAGTATGAAAATCCGCATGTTCATACTACAGAGAAGATGAAACATAATGACGATCAACGAATCAAATGACACAAACACATTGATAACAGAGTTCATCCTGTGTGGGTTACATCTCCGAGACCGATGTCAAGAGTGGGGAGGCCGTTTCATTAAATGTTGCAAGATGATGATGATGTACATGGTATATTATTTGCCATTACAAGGATAAATTCCCTCAACGAGAGTGGCATGTCTCTCCACGAGATGTTCTACCTATAGGAACTCTCACTCAAATGGGCCCTCCTTCAGCATGACAAGATAATAAATTGTCACATGACGTGGAATACAAGTATCTTTAAACATGATGGAATCAAGGATCTTGACAACAAAATCATCATCTCAACAAACTAGAAGAAAGACACGGCATCACCTCATCATTTACCTCCAAGATTCAGCGATGGCTGGAAAATACAAATCTCAACTACTTAAATAGACATCACGACTGAATTCATGGCACGAAATCGTGTCAAACTACTATAAAATTTTCCCCTTTCTGACACTGTCAAAATCTAGACCCCCAGGGATCTCAAAGATTCCCCTGAAGATTCCTTCCTAAAGATGGCCGAAAAATTTGCTACTCGAATGAAGATTCTGATCACACCGCTACACTCCCTATGAAATTCTGTGAAAAATGACTATAAAGTTGGCATCATTCCGCCTCCGTAAAAAATCAATCTCCAAGGGAATCTTTTAGATTCCACAAGATTATGCAAAGATTCCTTGGTGCTGGACACTTGTATTTCTGTTGCTCAGATGAGGAAACAGACCACACCATTGTTTTCCTTGCGAAATTCTGGTTCATTTGAGTATAAAGTTGACATGTTTCTATCACTGTGAAAAATCACCGCCAGGGAATCTCAAAGATTCCTCATAAGCGTCAAAAATATTCTCTGAGAATATTCCTATAGAATATTCCTATGCCTCGAAATTTGTGTCACATGGGTCTGGCTCTGGGTTCCCAGACTGGTTCCGTCTTCACTCGTTCTTGGTCCTCCCTCTGCCGGTTCCATGAAATAATGATTAATTGTTTAAATAACGCTTAACAGGGGGACTTTGCAAAGCCCAATGGGTTGGCATGTTGGTAATTGGCTAACCTTGGAGAGGGGTGGTCAGGGGTTCCAACCTCAATGAACCCCCATATATGGTGGCAGTTGGCACCAACTATTGGCAGAAACGTCGGTAACATGTAATATGGTATGATGTGTGATGCATAACCGTGCAATTGGAGTGTTTTATTTGTTGCAATGTTATGCGGGACTGCCCATTGGCAGGCCAACCCATGTGGTGTTGAAGAAAGTGTAACTAGGTTCGGTCTTTATAATGACATGATCTTTGTAAACAATGAAATGAAAGAAATAAAATTAATTTTGTATGCCTTGCTGCATGGGTTTCATGAGCAAGAATTTTATTTGTTAGTGGCTCCCATTGAGAGCCTTAGGATTTATTAATAGCTCAAAGAGTCAATTTCATGTATGAAGAAGCTCTTCTTGAGCCTATGTGTAATGTATACAAGTCTATAAAAATGTCTGATAACCCTGCAAAGATAAACACATTCCTCTTGAAGAATTCGATCAACAAAATGAATAAAATGTAGTCATGTCGGCTTAAATAAGATGACACATCTCTTCGTTGGTTCTTGTCGATTAACTATGGAGGAAAAACTACTCTATATATCCAGCTAGGGTCTGCAGAAAATAGAGTCACAAAAACTTGGATTCTCTGAATTCTTCGGATGGGTACAGGTCTAAAATCCACATTACATGAGGGAAAATAATCTCAGATGCCACAGTGATGAAACTTTGGAACTTTGTCTATGGTGCAGTATGCGGATACCTTGGTACAGTCTTGGTGATCACTGTCCGTAGTGCAATCTCAATGATGAAGGTCTCGACATACTGAAGATACATCCATAGTCTCAACGTACATGTTAGAAGGATCTCGATAACACTCACTATCTCGACATATATATTAGACTCAGTCATGGTCTTAGTGATCGCCATCTCACAGTCTCAGTGCATTTATGATGAAGAGGATCTATGTGATCATCCAGTCTTAGCATGCCTTCTAGAAACAATCATGATCCTAGTATAGTTGCAATCATGTTCTTAGTGGTGTTCTAATGAAGATCTCGATGTAGCAATGATCTCAGTGCAACAAGGTGCAACAAAGATGTAATAGAAATCAAGATCTCAGTGATGCAATAAAGATGGCCTCAGTGTTGTAGTAATGATGATGATCTCAACAGTGACAAAGAAGAGGATTGGTGTCTTATTCTTGGAGTGGCTAAATAGGTCAAGGGTCATGGTCTTGATTTTTGTCAATTGGAATCTCTATAAGAAGAATTTTGTGTAGGTTTTCCTCTCAAAGAGTGAGAGGTTTTGGCCTTGGAAGAAAGGCAATATCTTGTGTTCTTGTCTCTTTTGTTTTGGTAGCTATTTGATGAACTAAGAAGACACACTCTAATAATAAGAAGTGAAGATTGTACTAAGATGAAAAAGTTAAAAACATCTCAAAAAAAATATCATGACTAGAAGAATATCTTTAACTCTAATTGCCCTCAATTCTTCAACATGGTATCAGAGCTAAGGCGCTGAAGTCAAAGGAAGGGCAGCAAAGAGACATTCAAGTATCAAGCTTCAAGAATGATATCAAAGAAAGGGATCAAGATCTACAAAAATCAGTCCATAACAACATTCTACAACAACAAGAGATTTTGTCTCCATAGTCATCATCAAACGACCCTCATCAAGTTGTCTACAAAGAAAGGTAGCTCATAGGACCTGAAAAATGAAGATCACATCATCTTGGAACAAGTTGAAACCATAGAAGCAGTTTGATCTACACTACAAGAGAAGGCAAAGCATATTGAAGGCAAAAAGGCATTGTCATCTTCAAGGTTATAAAGACAAGCAAGGATCATCTCCTTGCCCTAGAAGAAGATCATCTAAGAAGAAGCCCTAATACATCTTCTTCAACCATCATTAAAGTGATCAAGTGGAAGAGTTCATCTTCACTTGTCAAGTAAGTATCTTTTCATTCTATAATCACGTTTGGTTAAATGACTTCATGTTTGCAAGGAGATCTATAAATAATTTGAGTCATCAAGTATCTTTTCATTCTATAATCAAGTTTGGTTAAATGACTTCATGTTTGCAAGGAGATCTATAAATCATTTGGGTCATCAAGATTCCTTGCATAATAAAGGAGGATAGATATAGTCCTAGGAAGAGAAGTCATATGAAATCAGTCCTAGGTCCTCTCATCCCTATGTAGTAGGAGAGGTGACATAAAAGAGAGATATGAAATGCTATAAATGTAGTGAAGAAGGTCATATCACTTAGACCTGATTGAAGGTATCAAAGAATAAAGGAATATCTAAATAATATCCCAATTGGGAGATGAATATAATCATCATTGTTCTAATTGATATGCAAGGTAATAAATGTCCATGAACAAGAAGGTTACCTCATTCAACAATTTGTGGTCTCTATGCTAGATAGAGAAAGACAAGTTGATGGAAAAAGTATTGAAGGTTAAAGGAGTAAAGCATGTACAAAAAAGAAAGCGAAGTTTGGTCCTTAAACAAGACATAATACTATAGCTAAGATTCAATGCCATGGAAAGATTATAAAATGAAGCTCATATCACCAGAAAGATGGAGGAAGTTGAAGAAAAGGGCCAAGGAAAGTGGGAGTAATATATCTATACTATGATCGAGATGGTATCCCTCACAAAAGGGTCCTATCATAAGCTCCTAAATCTTGTGTTATAGATATGACCATGATAATAAGATGCATCGTGGAATCATTAGAAACTAAAGCTCGTGACATCACCATGGGAATCATGAAGGATAAAATCTATGGTAGTCAAACATGAAGGATATAACTCTTGGGAACCTCATTGGACATTGCAGGAAAAGAAGTCATTGAGGACAAGGCTAATCATAAATCAAGTAAAAAAGGAAACATTTGCTAGATGGGGATATACAAGATCCTCTAGATTCTCTGACGGAATCCTCATCGGAGGGTTCACTAATCTAGAGAGGAAGTAAGTGTTTCATCAGGAACTCCAACTTATGGAATTCATGGGATGATGGTGTGATGACATGATGCAGATCAAGATCTTTTCAATCAAGGAAGTTGTTGGAAGAAGCCTAAATGACCTAAAGATAAAATGAGGTATGTATGCTTGTGTTTAATATTATAATGCCATGTCGTATGGTTGTAGGTAACAAGGATCATTACTTCTATCTTGAGAAGCATGATCAAGAGAAAATGAATCTCCTCCTCCGAAAGGATGCAGGAAGGCATAAGTCACACTTGATGAAATCAACATAATATGTCCTCATATGAATTATGAGGTGGTTGACTACAATTAAGAAACTATGATTTAAATATCCTGGGAACGGAATGTTTGAGGAAGGAAGACATTGATATGCAACATTGATGAAGGTGATCAACATCCAAAAGACCAAGAAGACTTGACTAGGAAATCTCCTGGAAATATATGAAGACTCTGATGATGGATACCCTTGACAATGGATATCTCTGGGAGATGTGTCAACATGTATGTAGGATGATGATACCTACAGGAGGATGTCATTATGAAGATCCATCTCATAAGGTATGATTTCATTTAATATTATGTTTTTATTTCTTGAATAATGTTTGGATGAGTTCATGCAGGGCTACTCGAACAAGAGTTGTAAGTACAAGCACAACTAGTATTCATGTGGTGGATGGAATGAGTATGATGAGAAAGAAGAAATCATATGAAGAAGGTTCCAGATATGTATCAAGAAGGTCACTTTCCATGAAGAAAGGAATGACATGACAAACCAAGAAGGAAAGTGATTGATGGTTGATGCCCTACAAGGAAGAAGGTCAACTGAATTTCATGACATCAAGGAAAGAAGTTGATCAAGAAACTGAAGGACCCAAAAAGAAGAAGTTGCTGATGAAAAAGGAGAGTCTCTTGTTAAGAGGGAGCTTTGATAGGTCCTTGATCAAGAGGGAGCTTGGATTGGGTCACCCTTGATTAAAAAGGAGTGACAATTGTGTTTTTCTATTCCATGTGTCATGCACTAGACCAGGCCTAATAACTGTAAGTCTTAGTGAAGTCCATGAATAGAAATGTAGACACATGATGGATGTATCTTCCCTAGTTGAGAGGGAGAGATAGACACAACATTATTGTCCTCATTTGGGAAGAAATAATGGAGGATTGGGTAATCATTTGGCATCTGATGCTCTTTGAGGATGTGTAGGGCATCCAATATAAGAGTAGGAAAGAGGACTGATATTCTTTGAGCATTAGGAACCCAAGATAAGAATAGTCCTAGAAGGTCATACTTAGTGAACACCCAGGGGGGTCTGTACCTTGAGAGGCAATGATGAAGGTGTCTATAATCATTGGTCTCGCAAACATTGTAGCTCATGGCCTCGTGGAGAGATGGAGCTATTAGTCAAGGCCTTGCACTGTGACAATGCTGGTTGATATGATGTTATATAGATAGGATTACCAATCCGATTCTTTTTATGAGAATTTATTCAGATTGAGAATGACCAAGTACCATTATGAATACCTCCCTAGTTAAGAGGGAGGGTTGAAGAAAGTGCAAATAGGTTCGATCTTCATAATGACATGATATTTTTAAACAATGAAATGAAAGAAATAAAATTATTTTTGTATGGCTTGATGCATGGTTTTCATGAGCAAAAAGTTTATTTTTTAGTAGCTCCCATTGAGAGCCTTAAGATTTATTAATAAGTCAAAGAGTCAATGTCTTCTATGAAGAATCTCTTCTTGAGCCTATGTGTAATGGATACAAGTCTATAAAAATGTCTGACAACCCTCCAAAGATAAGCAAAATCCTCTTGAAGAAGTTAGCCAACAAAATGAATAAAATGCAGTCATGTCGGCTCAAATAAGATGACATGTCTCTTTGTTGGTTCATGTTGGCTAATATGGAGGACAAACTACTATATATACCCAGCTAGGGTTTGTGCAAAGCAAAGGCACAAAAACTCGGATTCTATGAATTCTCCAGATGGCTACAAGTTTGAAATCTGCATTACAGGAGGGCAAACAATCTTGGATGCCACAGTGATGAAACTTCTGAATTCTATCTATGGTGCAGTATATAGATACCTTGGTACCGTCTTGGTGATCACTGTCCGTAGTGAAATATTAATGATGAATGACTCAGCATACTAAAGACATAGTGATAGTCTTGACATACATGTTAGAAGAAGGATCTCGATAACACTCACTATCTCGACATATATATTAGACTCAGTCATAGTCTTAGTGATCACCATCTCACAATCTTAGTGCATTTATGATGAAAAGGATCTTTGTGATCATTCAGTATCGACATGTCTTCTAGACATAGTCATGATCCCAGTATAGTTGAAATCATGGTCTCGGTGGTGTTCTAATGAATATATTGATGTAGCAATGATCTCAGTGCAGCAAGGTGCAACAAAGAAGTAATAGAAAATAAGATCTCAGTGGTGTAGTAGAGATGGCCTCAGTGTTGTAGCAATGATGATGATCTCAACAATGAAAAAGAAGAGGATTGGTGTCTTAGTCTTGGAGTGGCTAAATAGGTCAAGGGTCATGGTCTCAATATTCATCAATTGGAATCTCTATAAGAAGAATTTTGTGCGGGTTTCCTCTCAAATAGTGAGAGCTTTTGGCCTTGGAAGAAAGCCAATATATTGTGTTCTTGTCTCTTTTGATTTGGTAGCTATTTGATGAGCTAAGAAGACACACTCTAATAATAATAAGTGAAGATTGTGTTAAGATGAAAAAGTTAAAAACACCTAACAAATAGTTTTCATGACTTGAAGAATCTCTTTAACTCTAATTGCCCTAGATTCTTCAACATGTGGGTCGTGCAAGTTCGAACCCCACCAATTGCATGCGTATATAGTAATAACCACCGGGGTTGGGCAGGTCTGTAGCGGGTGGCCCACCCACCTAATACAAAATTTTTGTTTATATATATTACAATACCGTTGGGATTTTGGGGCTAGTGGGGTTGGCAACTGGCCACCCAAAATATTTTTTATGTTTTATTTTTTTAAATCCCAATGGTTCGAATTTTCTTGTTGAAAAATAAGGGTCACTAGACAAATTAAGTAGGTGACAAATTCACTTATTCTGGTGGTCGGATTCCATGCGCTCGGACGCTGCCAAATTTTTGTCTCGTTAAGACTGCCACTTGGCCATGTTTGACCTGAAATTTGACGAACGATAAATTGAGCATACTAACTCAAATTTGAGTGTCGATCACACCATTGGAATCAGGACAACACGAACTATGTTTTGGTCCTTGTTTTACTTCAATACGAGGACTTTGTTTTTTGAGTTATTTCTGGATTCTGAGCATGTTTGGAGCCACTTGGATCAAATATATTGACACTAAATCCAAGCTGAAGTGACACTTTGAGGTTTTCTTCCTATTTTCTGAATTTACTTCCCAATTTTAGTCTAATACCCTTGCAATTTCACTTCACCATTTTCATGATATCTCAGATTGTACTCCATTATGTCCTTTAGATACCTAAGCATATGTCTTGTTACTATCCAATTATTTTTCCTTGGCTCCACCATGAATTGATTCAAGGTGTTCATTGTAAAACACATATATAGGTTGGCGTCGACCAAATACATTAAGGAACCTATCAACTTCTTGTACATTGGGGGATCCACTAACTATGAATATGAAGCTACCACCTCTTTTAGATTATGGATCTTAGTTGTAGCCATAGGTTTGTAGTCCTCCTTCTAGAACTTCTTTATGATCTCAACTACTAGACCTCCAAATGTAAGAATTAGTACATGAAGGAGATGTCCTTGCATCTCGATCTTAGACTTCCATGTATACGTTTCATCTTGCAATAAGCTTCTCCACACTTGTCAAAAACAAGTCATCTACATACAACATCAAAACAAGTAGATCAATGCCAACAAATAAGTGGTATAAACCAGGATTTGTTTTTTTTTTAGTGAAGTCCTTACTCTGTAGATATCCATCCATCTTGGAATAGCATACTTTTGGTGCTTATTTGACTCCAAGCAACACTTTATTTTCCTGCAAACATGAGACTCCTTATGGTTTATCTCAAATCCCTAAAGCTTATTTATGTACACTTCTTCCTCAATGATCACATTATGTAAAGTTTTCTTTCACTTCCATTTGATGTATCTTTCATCCCATAAATGAAACTAAGGACATAATTGTGCTAATTGAAGTGTACCTAGCATCTAGAGCAAGTTTATTCTCATAGTCCATTCCCTCCCTTTGGAAGAGCCCTCTCGCCACAAATATTGCTTTACACCTAACATTTCCATTGGTTTATCTATAAATTGTTGTGGATATTCCATTGGAATAGTTCGTTAGAATAGATTCACTAAAGTTACTGAAACCTTTATTATTAATTTTCCTTATATTCTAGATCATTTAGTTAACTATTTTTTTTTTGCTTAATTAATTTAATTATAAATGAATGCAATAAATTTAAAATAGAAATAAATACTAACATCGTTCACAATAG
Organism: Pinus taeda; assembly: GCA_000404065.3. Taxonomy (NCBI): domain Eukaryota; kingdom Viridiplantae; phylum Streptophyta; class Pinopsida; order Pinales; family Pinaceae; genus Pinus; species Pinus taeda. The sequence goes on from APFE030195896.1 coordinate 45,779, forward strand.
AGACAAATATTCTCCCTAGGAAATCCTTACGAGAGAAAACCCATCTAGAAGTTGGGGCTTCTTTGCACTCTTTTCTTTAATATGGAAAATGTGCAAATACAAAGAAAAAGGTGCCCTCTATGGAGTTATATGAGACTTGTGGCCTATATTGCTACTAGATAATATGAAGCCCCTTTGTTTCTCTCTCTAACTTCCCACTCATAGTTTCTCTACTCAATTATGGAACAAAATACAATAGCATAGAATGAAACCCCTTCTCCACTTAGTGGTCCAATATTTGACATAGCTTGACAACCAACTAGGGGTGAGTTTTGTTTCCCTCAACTCTCAACTAGAGTTACGGGTTTGAAATTTCTAGAGTCTTCATCAAAGTCCACATGTGGCTAGCCCCATGTGCATGAGTAAAGGGGGCTAATGGGACGCCCACTCATACTATGGTGGTAAACATGGTAGTTTGACTTGCAAGAGGCATGAATTTTGGATCATTTGACATGATTCTTGCATCATTGGAAAGGTCTCTGAGTGTGTAATAACATAAGGGGGCTTGACACAAGAAAAAGTTACTAGACCCCAAGGAACTTCCTTTAAGGATTTCAAATGCCTCTGGAAGATTTTAGACCCCAATTCTCCAAATTAGGACTTAGTAAAAAATGACTGTGCAAGCTAATTCCTTCAATTTTTCATTCTAAAATCATTGAGATAGATGAAATATAATATAATGATCCAATTATAATCATACCTACCCATTTAGGCAGGCTTTTGGTCCCCAAAATATTTACTAAATGAGGTGAGGAAAATTTTCCTCTACCTTCTTTGAGGAGGACCATTTTTCTTTGCTTGGAAGTTGTTCTTTCAATCCAATCTTCCCAAGGTCATGCCACCCCTCTATTATAGTTCTGGATCTCTTTTGCAAAGTTGTATCCTCTTCCAACTCTGCCTAGGCATTTGGTTCTAAGTCCTCTATGGAAGGTGGGAATTTCCCCTCTCCTTGATCCAACATGGAAGGCTCATAGAGTTTGAGATTCTCTACATGCGCTACCAAGTAAATGTGCATGTATGGGGGTAGACTAAATTTGCATATATTATCTTTCACTTTTTCCAATATCTTGGACCACAAAGGCTTGATATTCTTACTAGGACCTTGTAATATTATATTGTTCAATTAAATCATATTCTATCTACCAATCTAAATAACTTCTCTATTTTGTGTTGATCATGTTTGACCTTGTATTTTTTTTGTGACTTCTTCAATGTCTCCTATAGTTTCAAATGGTTTTCTTAATTTTCTCAAAAAATTATTTTTATTTTAATGCATCTCTTGTGAGGTACTCCCTCCTCATTGTTTTCCATATACAACATCTGATGGTGAGGGTGGAAAATATCCAAAGCAAGTTTCAAAGGGGGAATTCCAACAGAAGTGTGGACTCCACTCTTATAAAAATTTTATATATAGATTGGGATTTCATCTCAAGTATTCAAAGGATTTTGATTGAAACCTCTTAGAAGCTACACGAAAGTCATGTTTACTACGATTTTCCCATATGTTTGTGGATGGAATGTTGTTGACCTCTTCAACTTTGTGTCCATATTCTCCCACTAGGTGGTCCAAAATTCATTGATAAATATGGTATCACTATTTGAAATAATGCTCCCTTGTTTCCCAAAGTGCATCCATACATGTTTATAGAACAAGTTTTCCTTTGATGGTCGTTTTGTAGGGCATGAGAATGCACATCTTCCTAAACCTATAAAATATTGAAATAAGATAGTCTTGTCTATTCCTGGTTGTTGGTAAACCCCCCACAAAATCCATGGAAATGATTTCTCAAGGATTACATATTCTTGCATTACTATTACAAATACTATTTTAAGTTGGAAATTGTCTTCCCAACACCAAAATTCCCCGCATATTTGAAGGCGTGAGTCTCTCTAATGTAAGGATTGAAAAAAAATATATACTTCTTCATACTTAATCCAAAACAAAAGTGTTTGATACAACTACAATTTTTCTATCAACATATTGGAAGTATTGAGTGTTTTAAATAAGTCCATTTATCAAATTTGAATTGCAACAATATCACCTAACATTCATAAATAACACATCATGAAAATACAAATAGGGCCTCAGTATAAGTAGTTGTCTAGGTTAAAATGGGGTATCACATGTGGTGAAATAGTGAGGGTTAAAATCAATATAAAGTCTCTACATCCTCACAAGAAGCAAATCTTGGGCTATACTCTTCCCATTGGACCTTAACCGGGTCCACCAAGTGATTCCTGAGTTGTCGAACTGGATAGTCCAATATGATTCAACCATAGTGGTTCCCACATTTAATATCTACAATTCTCTCAAATTGATTTTGTGAGATTAATTAGAAACATATTGTTGTATAACAAATACATGAAAAGCATCATGATTTTTATGCAAGTTGGATGGTAATATAAGACAATAGGAAATTGGTCCAATTTTCTCTTTGATCCTAAAAGTTCCTATAAATAAGGTATACAACTTCATCCCTTTCCTAAACCATATGGTTCTCTTGTTTGCTTAGATACGAATAAAAACTTGCCCCCCCACATCATAACTTCGATCAGTCCTATGTGTATCGACATTAATCTTCTGTATATGCTAGGCTTCCTTTAACTTGTGTCAAATCTGAATCACCTACACGATTTCATGAACCAATTCATGCCTTGCTATTACTTTTTCCTCCAATATTTCCCAACTCAACAATTTCCTAAATTGCCTCCCATATAGAGCTTGATAATGAGGTATTTCGATTGAACTATGATAATGGGTATTGTAGGTGAATTCTAACAATGGTACGTATTTCTTCCATTGAATCTAGTTATCGATAAAATACATTCTAAGCATGTCTTCCATAAATTGCTTTACTCTTTGAGTGTATCCATCTGTTTTCAGATGATATGCGATGCTCAAGTTCAATCGATTCATCAACATTTATTGTAAACTTGTCCAAAACCTAGACATAAATCAAGAGTCTATAAAAAATGATCTTTTTGGGTAACCCATGTAGACAGATAACTTTACTTATAAATACTCGTTCCAAATCAATGACATCATAAGTGTGTATTAATGGGATGAAATGGGGACTTTTTTTCAACTTATCAATTGCGACTTGGATGGAATTATGCCTTTGTGATGTGAGTGGAAAACCTACAAGAAAATCCATAGACATGACCTACCATTTAGACATAGGAATGGAATGTGCTTGTAGGAGTTCTTTTGGGTAGTGATGGCCAACCTTCACTTGCTGACACAGTGACATACAAGACACCAAGAAATAAACTGGACCATGTCACACCCTATTCTCACCCAAAAGAAATTTTTCTTCATGTATGAATACATCTTCTTCACGCGCAGAGGTGTACAATAAATTTCTCTATGGGACTCCTCGAGGTTGGTTCTTCACATATTCCCCTCCTTAGGGATATATATCCTTCCTTGAAATCTCAACAATCCATCTAGTTCAGGGACATATCCCTTGAACTTTTTATCTATTTGTGTAGAGCCTCTAACCTACACCTCATCATCTACTATTATCTACTGTTTTTTTCATCACCTATCTCTCTCCTTCACCTCATTTTCCATGTAAAACCACCCAGATCATTACATTAGATGTCATTAAGCATGATCAAGTGAGCTTTGCTAATGTGTGACTGTTTTGTTTAGATTTTGACATATTTACAGGCATTCCGCAGCTCTCTGCCGATTCCGCAGCTATCTGATGATTCCACAGCCATCTGGAGATTCCGCAGCCTTTTTGTTGTTCTCAAGGTTCCACGTGCCATTTTGCCAAAAGAGCCACATGGGTACTTAGGTATCAAGGTGCTCGAGGTTCCTGTGCCATTTGTTCAATCATCCACGTCATCTGTACCTCCGGTCAAATAGGGGCAAGATCTGGTCAACGAAGGCAGCTTAACAGTGATGCGTAAGCTGTTGGGTCACGTCAGCTCAGACGGTGACTTGCCCGTGTTACGCAGGATGTGGGGGACATAATCCAACTCTGGATTCAATGCCCATGATGACCAGGACCTCCAGCTCACCCACGCAAGCTCATGACGTGTTATTGCAGCTTTTATTATGCATGACAGTTTGTTTATTTTCAGTTTTAGCAGCACGCATAGGCTATCCTTCAGATGCTTATAAATACTTGCGTCTGCGTACGCTTATGTTAACTTTTACTTTCTGTATTTTTATGAACTTGTTGTAATTTTTGAGCATTCCCAAGACTCTGTTTTTATAGTGCTGTTCTAGCACTCTT